>CAUYQV010073867.1:0-15669 GCA_963574575.1 Galagoides demidoff | reverse complement strand
CATCTCAGCACCACAAGTGGCGTGATACACATAAACTGTGGTTGTATATTCCAACCAAATCCTACATATATGGATAATAATGTAGTTTCAGGGGAAAAAAAGAGAATACTTAAAACTGTATGTGTTCCCCAAATGCAGGTGCCTATTGGCATTTATATGTATCATTCTGGAAGAATTGACCACCAAGAAGGAATAAATGAATTTGTTTCATAAACTCATAATATGAGTTCATCCAAACAGAAGAGTTAGGTAAATATTATATCTTGAAGTCTTCTAGAATTACCTTTCATGATCTCTAGACACTTAATGGTGACATCAGATTAAATCAGCTACCCAAGCATCTACCTTTCAGGCACCAAGTCAAAATTTTGAGTGGGGGGTTGAGTTTTCTACTTACTATTATGAAATAAAGCCCATATAAGGGACAAGTGACTTATTTTTTCTTGTCATATCTCAGTAGCAATAGTTCACACACATTGGGCAGATAAAATGTGCAATACACCATATGGCAACAACTTTTCTGAACTATGTAATGACCAAAAAGTATGGTACTACTTTTGCCCCAATATAGAGATAAAGAAACTGCATCTGAATGGAATAATAGGTAAAATTATGGCACTTGTAAGGGCAGAGGGGCCCAAAATTAAATTTTTCCTGATTCAAAAATCCTAGATCTTCATCACTTCCCAAAGTAACTTCATTCAAAATTCACATACCAGTTACTATTTTTTAAAAAGGTTTTCTGCATGTTGGAGAGGCATATTTCTGTCCTGGCCCTGACCTCAAGGACAAAGCAATCCTTTGTGTATCTGAAGGTAACTCTTTTATGTCCCTGAGCTTCAGGCCCCCAAGTTAGACACTCTCACATCCTTCAACTACTTCTCTGATATGTCTTTATGCCCCAGCCCCCTTATATATCATGGGTAAGTTCTCCAGGCAAGCTTCAAATGCTATCCCCCTCTTAAAGTCTGATGCTCAGGACAGAATGCCACGCAAGTGTCCACACAGTACTCAGTACAGTGCCCTCACCTATATGGTGTCTTCATGCCAGACTTACACTATTGATCATTCTGAGCTCATGCCAACAATAATTCCCAAATATTTTTTTAACATGTATTCTATTAAGCCACATCTTTCTCAGCCTGCATTTTAACCGTTTTTATTGAACCAAATGTAGGCCCTAACAGTAGTAGCATTTAAGTTTTATTTGTTATGGTCTCGCTGAAAATATTAGTGTTCTTGATTCTGTCTTAGAATTTATTGACATTCACTCCAGCTTCATAAGATCTGTGTGCTATCTTCGTCTCCATCAGATTCATTGATTAAAATCTACCCAGTGCCCTGGGTAACAAGCTTTGTACTATACTCACAGAAACATTTCTGCAAACTCATACTGATCTCTTTAAAAAGTCATAGGGGAGATCCTTTGTCTCTATAAATCCATCTAAATGTATTAGTATCAACTTCCTATTTTTTTTATCCTTGACAAGCATATCATCAAAAGTTTTGTCAAATGTCTTCTTGAATTTCAAGTATACGTTATCTGTTTTTCTGTAGCTTTGTCAAAAAAATGAAATAGAACTATTTAGTGATGATATAGTCTCTATATAACCTAATCCTATATTAGATTTTTTTTTACCACACCCTTTATAATAACTCTTCATTTGCCATATAAACAATAAGTTCTAGAATTTTGCTTGGTATCTAAAACAAACTTACTGGTTTATAAGTACCTAGAACTTCCTGTTTTGGAATTCCCTTCTCTCTTTCTCTTTAAAACAGTGATTTTTAACCAGTGTGCTGTGAGAGGATCTTAGATGTGCTGATGAATTAATGTTCCTGCTAGTACCTAGAAAAATTACACAAATTATGAAAATCATATGTTTCAAAGTATCAGAGTATTGTGAAGTCAATGAGGACCATTGACTTGAGATGAACTACAATTTCAAAGTCAAAAGAGCCTTTCCTAAGAGAGTTGACAATCCTTAGCCATTTTCTTTCTTGGGGTCATTGACCAATTCTGAAATAGGCATGAGGCTCATGCTAGGCACTGGACAAGGGACTCTGCTGAGTAAAAGAGAAGGGAATTGTGAACTTAGAGGGTTTTATAGCTGCTGATATGTACCAGAATCTTGGGGATCTTGAATAAAAGGTCAATTTTTGTCATGGGTCACTTCTTGAGTTCCCAGACAGCACAAGAGACTAGAGAATCCAGGTTGGAAAGGTGGAGTGAAATATTTCACAGTTTTGTGTTATGTTATGACCTATGTTACCCTTGAGATATTTACTGGATTTTAAGCTTAGTAGCAGAAGAGCTATGTTTAAAACCTCAAATAGTCAAAATTAAATCTTTCCAGTACATCCATGCTGAGGAGATAGAGACCTACATGTTCTCAATCAAAATCTCAGGAGGGGACATAACAGCCCAGAGATGAGCCAGAGGCAAACTAGAGTTTAGAAAAACTCTAACCCAGTCTCAACACAGATCAATCCATGGACTGAAGTGATGTGTCCTTTAAACTCTTCTTAACAAAACAAAGTAAGAGACTCCTTTAATGGAAAATGGAATTATCTGTAACCTCTACAGTTCTTTTATTCCTGTTGTCTGTCATGTAATAAAAAATTGCTAGGTGAATGAAGAATTAGAAAAATGTAACTGATAGTCAAAAGAGAAACATGAAACCAAAAAACAATTCAGATATTAGCCACAGTAGAGAAAAACTTTTAAAAATGTTTATAAATATGTGAAAGAATATAAAGAAGAAATGTATAAAATTGAGAAAAATAGGCTTGCGCCTGTAGCTCAGTGAGTAGGGCACCAGCAACATATACCAAGGGTGGTGGTGATACTGGAAAAGTGGCACCCCAGCCAGCTCAGCCAGTAGGGCCTGGGGAGGGGACCTGCCACCTTGTCTTGGTGACAGCAGCCGGCCAAAAAATCGGCAGGCTGGAGCAAGCAAGGGAGCTTTCTTCCCCCAGAGGTTCCAGTGGAGCGGAGCTGGAGGACCTGCCAATCAAGGGAAAACACTGGTGCCTATCCCTGATTGGTCCATTTTCAATCCTGCTCCTGATTGGTCCATTTTACAGACCAATCACAGCTAAGCTATTACACCTATATAAGGCCCCTGAGCAGAGCGCCTGGGGCAGATCGTCACAGACCTTCAAGGAAGATAGAGCAGAAGAACAAGACCAGCAGATCATCCAGGAAGAAGGAGCCAGAGCTGTGGGACTTCTACTGCTGATCCTGCTCTACAAAGAGGCTTTGCCCTTTGCTGATCTTGCCCTGCAAAGAGGCTTGGTCCTTTGCTGATCTTGCCCTGCAAAGAGGCTTGATCCTTTGTAAGAGCTATAGCTGTAACACTTCTGCTGCTGATCCTGCCCTACAAAGAGGCTTGGCCCTTGCTGATCTTGCCCTGCAAGGAGGCTTGGTCCTTTATAAGAGCTGCAGCTGTAACACTTCTGCTGCTGATCCTGCCCTGCAAAGAGGCTTGGTCCTTTGCAAGAGCTGTAGCTGTAACACTTCCGCTGTTGATCCTGTCCTGCAAAGAGGCTTGGTCCTTTGCTGATCTTGCCCTGCAAAGAGGCTTGGTCCTTTGTAAGAGCTGTAGCACATCTATCCTGCTCTACAAAGAGGCTTGGCTCTTTGTAAGAGTTGTTTTCACAGGAGTTGTAACACTTGCATCCTGCCCTGCAAGGAGGTTTGGTTCTTTGAGTTGTAAATAAAACCACTGTTCATTTTGTGGTCTGTCCATTCATTCATCGAATGGTCAAAACCAAGAGCCTGGAAATCCAGTGTTAGAAGTCTGGTATCAGTGGGATTGAATCCAGCCCAGACCTGCTAAATAACAATGACAATTGCAACCAAGAAATAGCTGGGCATTGTGGCAGGCACCTGTAATCCCAGCTATTTGGGAGGCTGAGGCAAGAGAATCACTTAAGCCCATGAGTTTGAGGTTGCTGTGAGCTGTGACACCATAGCACTCTACCAAGGGCAACATAACAAAACTCTGTCTCAAAAAAAAAAAAAATTGAGGAAAATATTAAAAATTTGAATCTTTAAAAAACAAGAAAATGCCATTTCCAAGAACTTAAAAATAAAATACCTAACATTAAAAATTCACTGTTGTCCTCAATAGCATCTGAGAAAGACATTACTAAACTTGAAAACAAGTCACTAGAAAAAATACAAACTGAAGAAGAGAGAAAGAAAATAATAAGGAAAGTAGGGAGGAAAATACAAGAGAAATGTGGGAATCAGTAAAATAAAGAAAAAAGTAAAGTCCCAGAAAGAAAGAAGATAGAGAATAGAGCAAGAAAACAAATGACTATAAATACTGAACACTGATGAAAGATATCAATCATATTTTTTAAAAAACTATCCTAAGTAGAACAAATGTGTAAAAATCCATCATTAGGCACAACATGGTAAAACAACTAAAAAACAAAGAAAATCCTAAAAGAAGGCAGAGAATTGACCTATCGATCAATATAATCTCTATCAAAATACCAGTGGAGTTTTTGCATGTGTATGGAAATTAAAAAATTGTTAATTGTTTGGGCAAAGTTTTATATAAAAATGCAAAAGATATCTAATAGCCAAAATGATTTTTTTAAGGTACAAATTTTGAGGATTTACATTACCCAATTTCAAAACTTACAATTAAGCTATAGTTAATCAAGACAACTTGGTACTGTCATAATGATAGGTACACAGACCAATACAGCAGAATTGAGAATACAAAAATAAACATTTATATTGATGGAAAATTGATTTTCAACAAAGATACTAAGACAATTCAATGGAGGACAGTTAGGATTTTTAACAAATTACTCTGAATAATTGCATATTCGTATGCAAAAATACTAGACCCTCACCCAAAAATTAACACAAAATGAATCATAGGCCTAAATATAATAGACAAAAATTGTAAAATTTCTAAACATGGCCTTCTGTATTCTTTTAATAAAAGAATTTGTTCAGTGAAGTTTGGATTCAGCAAAGGGGTAGCACTTCAATCACCCATTAAAAAATTACTACATCTGATTTCACTAAAATTTTAAAATCTATACATCAAATAACATAATCAATAAAATGAAAAGATAACCCATGGACTCAGAGGAAGTTTTGAAAAATATAGATCTGTTCATTTGATTCCACAATGCCATTACTAGGCATCTACCCAGAAGAAAAATAATCACTAGATTATTTGCACTAGATTGTAAATAAGCAATTACCAAAATATGGAAACAACCCAAGTGCCTATCAATCCATGAATGGATTATTAATCTTCAGCCATAATAAAAAAGATGGAGACTTTAAATCTTTTCTATTAACCTGGATGGAGTTGAAACATATTCTTCTTAGTAAATTATCACTAGAATGGAAAAGCAAGTATCCAATGTACTCAACACTAATGTGAAGCCAGTAGATAATTTGATAAATGCCCACATCAAGAGAAAAACTAAATTCAGTTCAAGATGGAAGAGGGGGAGAGTAGGGGGAAGAAGAGAGCAGGAAGGAGGATTGCTGTGCTCCCACCAAATGGGCACAATGTAAGGGTATATGGCACACCTCGGGGAGCAGGACACAACTATGTCGGGGACTCTACCTAATAAATGCAAACACTGTAACCTAATCATTTGTACTCTCATATTAAAGTTTAAAAAATCAAATGAGCCAAAATTTAAAAAATAAATAAATAAAATTTTATATCTGATAAAGGACCTATATCTAGAAAAAATATAAAGAATAGCACTTGAATTCAACTCAATAAAAAATAAATCCAACTTAAAAGTGGACACTCAAACTAACATATCAAGTAGGACACGTGGCTAGTAATCATACAAAAAATGATTAGTTATTAGAAAAATTCAAATAAAAATCAAAATAAGAAACTACAATGTATTCACTAGAGTAGTTAGAATCAAAAGAGATGACACTACATGTTGTGGGGAAGTGGGAAAATGGAAACCCTAATGCATTGCTGGTAGGAATACGGAATTACACAGCCACTTTGGAAAACAATACAGCACTTGTGTAAAAAGTGGAATATAAACTTGCGATATGACCCAGCAATTCCACTCCTAGAAATCTGCTCAAGAGAAATGAAATTGTGTCCACAAAAAGATTTTCACAGGAATGTCCATAGCAACATTATTTATAATAGCACAAACTAGAATATCCTTCAAGTAATGAATGGAGAAGCAAATTACAGTATATTCGTTAAAATGGAATAATATTTGGGCATAGAAAGAAACAAAATACTGATACATGAACATGGATGAACCTCAAAGACAATATACAGAGCAAAAGAAACCTGAAATAAAGGACTACATACTATATAACTCCATTTATATGATATATCCAGAAAAGGCAAATTTTAGAGACTAATAGCTGCTATGTAACTGCCTGCTTATGGAGAAAGGAAGTATCTATATGAAGTGGAGATTGACACAAAGAGTCTTCAAGAAATTTTTTCAAATGTTAGAAAAGTTATAAAACTGATAAACACTTTATAAAGTTGCTAAATGCACTCAATTGGAAACTTACAATGGGAAAATTTTATGGTATTAAGATGTAAAACAAAAGCAGTGAGTATATTTTGTAACTTTTGTTCATTCTAAACTGTGATATAGTATATGATTAAGCTAACAAAACTCATTAAATGTATAATCCTTCTTGTATAAGAAACAAATATTCTTTTAAAAGAAGACAAACTGACAAAATTCTAAAGGCAGAGAAGAAGAACCTATGTATTACTTCACAATAAGCACCAAGACTCACAGTTGACATTGTCACAGGACTGATGGAAGGCAGAAGATGATGGAACAACATCTTGATATGCCTAAAGGGCGGGAAGCCCAGACAATTTAAAATTTTATACATGCAAAAATATTCAAAAATGAAGGCAAAACTAATTTATAGAAACAGAAATCAAATCAGTTTTTTACCAGAAAATGGGATGAGAGGAGTTTGTAGAGAAATAAAATGAAACTTTTGGGAGTGATGTAATTATTCTATATATAGATTGGGATGTTAGTACATGGATATTGACGTTTTTCAAACTTATGGAACTATTCATTTTAAAAAGTGTCTTCTATTATGTGTAAATTAGATTTTAAAATGTTAATTTTAAAAGAAGGTAAAACGAAGACATTAGAAGATAAACAAAAGTCGAAAAAATTATCATCATTAGATAGAATTCCCCCCAAATACTAAAACATTCTTTACACTGAACAAAATAGTGATTCAGAGGACATTATGGGACTGTTAAGAAGATGAGCACCAGAAAGTTTAAATGTGTAGGTAAATATAAAATATAATTGATTATTTAAACACAATAGTTATGATTTCATATGAGGTTTTCACATATGTAGAAATACAATATACAACAACAATTGTACAAAATTCAGGAAGTGACATGGTTTAGGGAACAAGGTAATGTGATAAGCAAGGATGCATACTGAAATTGCTAAGGTAAGTGGACAGAGCATTATGATAAGGAAATATTATGAACGACCTCATCCCAATAATTTTGGTACAAGAAAAAAATCATACCCAAATGTACACTATTTTCAAGAGACAACTTCAAAAATAAAGGTGCAGTTAGGTTAAAAGTTAACAAGTGGAAAAAGATAAACCACACAAGTATCAATAAAAAAGGAAGTTGGTGTAGCTATCTTATTATCAAAGTAGATTTTTAAGAAAGTAGTGATATGAGAGAGAAAAATAAAGACATTTCATAGGGATAATTATTAACTGAAAGAAAAATAATCCTAAATTTCTATACACCTAACAAAACAGTTTAAATATGTATGAATTTAGCATCAAATTACACGAAGACAAAAGTTCAGCAAAAATTATATTCAAGATCAAATGGCATGATTAAGCAATTTGATCTAAAATAACAGAGAAATGATAGATAAAAAATGAAGAATACTTTACATATGCATATGTACATTTACCTGAATAGATATTAGATCTTAAAGCAAACCTGACAAATTTCAAAGAACTGAAATCACACAAAATACAATCTCTGATCATAGTAGAATTAAACTGAATGAAAAGGCATATGGCATGTAGCAGAAGCAGTTTTTAGAGAGTCATTTTTATCTTTAAATGCATATTTTAGGCACAAAAAAGAAATATTGAAAAATCAGCGATCTAAGACTCCAGCTCAAGAATTTGGCACTAGAATAGCGACTTAAATCTAAGGAAGTAGAAGGGAGCCAATGGCGAAAGTAATAACAAAAATCAATCAATGGAAAACAGACACACCGTAGAGAAACCGACCAGCCAAAGTCATTTCTTTGAAAAAAGCTAATGAAAGTGATAAACACTTAGCCAAGCTCAATCAAGGAAAAAGAGAGAGAATACAGATTGTCAGTCTTCGGTATAATGGAAGAAACGTCACCACAGATCCTAGACATTAAAGTGTAATAAAAGAATATCATGAACAAACTCGTACAGTTTGGATATGGCTTCAATTTGTCCCCGCTAAAACTTACGTTGAGATTTTAAGCCCTGTGTGGCAATATTGGGTGGTGGGGCCTAGTGGGCGATTATTTGGGTCATGCAGTGGTGCTCAACCTGCAGCTCGCGACCCCTTTTTAACAATGAAAATACATTGTAGCATAGGAAGGTTGAGCACCTCTGAATTATTGGGTCCTTCGTGAAAGGCGGGGCGCTGTTTTACTCACAGTTCTCCTCGCTGTATGAGAACTGGATGAGTTCCCTGGAAGGCATTAGCTCACCTGGGAGCAGCTTGTCTCTCTGCGCATGCGTCCCCTTCCCCTTTGACCTTCTCTCCCCCTGGTTTGTCTGACCACCTGGCCTTACCGTGCCAGCAGCCGGCTTCTCAGGCTGCAGAACCTTGAGCTAAACATCTTTTCTTTATAAATTGCCCAGCCCCACACCCTGTAATAGCAACACAAAATGGACTAAGATGAACCTCATGCCAATAAATGTGACAACATAGATTAAACCAGCAAATCCCTGGTGGGGGGAATCATATTTACCAAAACTTGTCTTAGAAGAAATAAAAACTCTAGTAGTTCAATACCTTTTGACAAAACTGACTTAGGAAAAAAACCAAAACTTCCCATAAAAAAACCTCCAGTGCCAGAAGACTTCATTGATACATCTAAAATAATGCCATTCCAAAAAAATAAATAAAATAAAATAATACCATTCCTACATATTCTTTTCCACTCCCCAACTCATTTTATAAAACCAGCCTTAAGCGAAAACGAAAATCACGACCTAATGCCCTTCATGAATATCATTGAAAACCCATCTATAAAGTATAAGCATATTGAATCCAACAACAAATTAAAAAGCCCACCCCCAAGTGGGCCCCTCCACAGCTGTTGCCGTCTCTTGGCATGTTCTAGGCTGCAACCTGCTCCACTTTTTTTTAAATCAACTTTAGAGGCTGTAATTTCTCATTTCGGGTCACTTCACTGCCCACTTTTTTCCCTTTTCTCACACCAACACCTGTGAAGCCAGTTCTATGTGGGAAGTATCCTGTCTTTACAACGCTCGGTGTGGGCTGCCTGTTTCCGACTGACCTCTGATAAACAGTTAAAAAGAAGAATGCTTTCCTTTGCCCTGAACACTGTGCACGCAATTCTCCGCCCCAAATGCCATCTACTCCCTCTCTTTCTCAACCTCCCCGTACACAGAATTCCCTAGAGGACTAGTCTGCTAGTGTTGCTGTAACAAAAACTATAGACATTTACTTTCTCACAGTTTGGAGTCCAAGATTATGGCAAATTTGGTTTCTGGTGAGATCTCACTCCTGGCTTAGACACAGCCACGTTCTCGCTGTGTCCTCACATGACCTCGTCTTTGTGCATACAGGGAGTGGGAGCTCTCTGGTTTCTCTTCGTAGGACACCTATCCTCTAGAACCAAGGGCCCACCCTTATTTAACCTTCACTATTTCCTTCAGGGCCCCTCCTCCAAATACAGCCACAGTGGGGGTTAGAATTTCGACATGTGAATTTTCAGACAAGATGAATACTTAGTCAATATCAACCAGCTAAGACCTACACCTCTCTTTGAGCTCAGCTCCAGTGACGTATTCTCGGGGGCTCCTTCTTTCCTGCACCTGGCAGCACCCTGAGTGTGCCCCGTCCTAACACTAGCCACGTTGAATTGCTAGTGTCTATTAACTTGTTAGTACTGATGATAACCTGCATGCATTATATGCCTATATATTATACTTTATGATACGTAATATGCAATATAAATACTACACTCTCTTGGCACATGGTGGGCATGATGTTGAATAAATGTGTTGGAGAGCACCAAAGGAAGATGTGTTCCTGACCCTAATACTCAGCCCAGTGGAAACGGCAGTTTCCCAAGTTCCGGTACTAAATATCCCATTACTCACGTGCCTCCTATGGCTACTTCTAACTGGCAAGTGGCTTTTAGAAACATACAGTTATTAATTCATTAATAACTGTATGTTCACATCGGAAATTCACCTGTTCATTTAATGCAGGCTTGTGAAAACATAAAAACTCCTACCAATATAAACATTTAAACAAAAAGTCCACAGTCACTGCCATGATTTCACAAGCAATAAAGTGAACGAGGTCAAAATCATTTTCTACTCACCCAGCATAAATTGTTAATCAGCCAGGACGTGTTGAGAGGTCTGGGCCGTTTCCCAGGCTGAGCTCATCCTCCACTGCGGCACATGCAGTGACTTACCTCTGTGAGACGTGATTAAATGGGTCACGTTGCCATGCACCTGCCAGGGACCGTTTGACGAGTCCTCGGGGACCTGCAGCCAGGCCACCGTGGACACCACATTTTCCCTGCCACAGGGAAGAGAAGAAGAAGTGGCGAGAAAACATCTGGACGTGTCAGCTGCTGCCTCAGCACACGATGCTGGGTAGAGAAACTTCCAGCATTGCCCCGAACATCTGTCTCCATAAAGCCCTCGTAAGCCACCTCAACCCATTTGTCTCGTGTACCCTTGCTGTCTGTGCAGACGCTCTTGGGTTATTTTCTTGCTATATTGCTGCTTTCGAGCCCTCCCTCATAACAACAGCTTCCTTAAAGAGGAATCTATCAACAATTAAAGATGTCAACAGATGAAAGAGCAGTAAGAGGTCACCATGAAGATGCTCAATGGATGTGACAATGCGTGTCCTACTTGGGGTGCCAAAAAAAAAAAAAAAAAGGTGCAATAGCAAAGGCGGAAAGAATTGCAAAACCTTGGGGAAAGGCCTCAGCTCAGGAAACCTCCTCTCCCTCATCCATCCCAGCCCGTGTATTTCCGACACAGTCCTTAGATTTTGACTGTAGAAAGTGGCTCCAACCCCAATGCAAGTCAGGAAGCATCCTTCAGTCTTTTTCTCAGCACTCCATAAGACTCATGGTAGCCGTTACTGTATAACGAGGTGTACGTTTACTTCTATAATCACTTTCCCCCACTACGCTCTAAAGCAGCGGTTCTCAACCTGTGGGTGGCGACCCCTTTGGACGGTATTAAAGGGTTGCAGCATTAGGAAGGTTGAGAACCACTGCTCTAAACGGATTCAGTCTGTACCAAACTCTTAGCACTGTGCCTGGCACACAGTAGGTCTTCAGTATTTACGGAATGAGTGAACAGACGTGTGACAGGGGATCCTAAAGGAGGTGAGGAGGTGACCGTAGGAACTAAAGAGGCAGCAAAAAGTCTAAACGGGGCTTTGGGCGATGAGTTCCAAGAAAGCTAATTATAAAAGAGATACGTTTGGGGAGATGTCTTTACTTCTTAGCAACAAGAGTGACCAGAGAGATTAATCAAAGATTTTTCCAGACTTGAACAAAAAATTCACAGCAGGGATGTTTACGTTTCTTGCTAGCTTATATATTCCAGTTCATGGCTTAAGAAAAGAGGCAAGAATTCAGGGCAGAAGATCAAGTCGGGAACAAAGAAAGTGTGTCTGCTTGGATCCTTTCCTGGGTAATTCAGGATCCTGCATTTTGAGGATGTGCTACAGGAGATTTGGAGTGTCCAGAAGAATGTTAAGTTTATTACGTACAGGATGTACTGTTTCACTCCTCAGGGTTTTCCCCATTAGATAAAAATGTATCAGTATAAACACACACACATGTATTTCTTTCAATCTGACATATGTACATATTTCAACTACCTATATCCCAAGATGTCTCTATGGGCTACAGAGCTGCTTGAGCCCAAATGACCCAAGATGCTGGAGGAGCGTGGCTTGCATTCACACAGGAGCTTCCCCTGATTATTACGTGGGTCTGACAACTTAGCAGCTGCCCGCCACTGCCGTTCCCATAGAAACAGGCACTGCATCTCAGAAACCCACAGTGCGAGAGCTTACACTAATCGCTCTGGCGAAAAATAAAAAATAACAGCCCATTTTCTTCCCACAGTGTGGAAATGGTGATTAGGTTAATGGACCCTGCTCCCTTTTCCTGGGGGTATATTTTTATAGGAATAGGAATAGCGGTCCATCCTATTAAAACTTTTACTGCACCTGTCCTCCCAAATGGCATCAACACCATTTCCCCACCAATACTTCAAAATTCAATGGGATCCCAAGCCAAGGAATAAGTAGGAATTAGAATATTACCACACAGCGTGGATACGTATCTATTTGTTTTATATTTCTTTTTTGGAAGCACCGCTCAAAAAAGAAGCCTGGTATTAGGAGCCTGAGTCTCTGTTTTATGCTAGAAAGTTTTGTTCACAGATCATGTCCATTTTTATGAAGTATATATAAATTCTCAGTGTCTGCATGTAATTCAACCATGACACTGAGATAAGGATAAAACTGTGAGCAGGATAAAAATTGAGAACTTCCCTGGATTTAATGCATATTAAGATTTTAACTGTATTTATTCATTCCTCACTGTGTGGCTCCAAACAGGATATGCTGGAGTCTGTGGAGATACCATGATTTATAGGCAAGCTTGACTAGCCGCTATCTGCACTGCATAAAATGAGAAATTAGAGATTCATTTCCCCCAATGCCCCTTGTATGAGGAGTGAAATAAGTCATGTTAACCACCTAGCTGACCCTAATTTCATAGACTGAACGAAGGAGAAATGGTAAGTTTACATCTCAATCAAGGAAGTAGAATTCTCTAGTCCTGCAGAACTGAGAAGTAAGGTTGCATCATTTTTGTTCAATGAATTATGGATAAGAGACACCAAGCTCTGAGTGTAGCAAGAGAGGATCGAACACAAAGTTTCTCAAATTTAAACACATGCAAGAACAAACCATCTACTTACTATTTTACTCAACCCATCTCCTGTTTGTTTGCACATCTCTTTTTAAAAATCGTTTTTTTAATTTCAGGTTAATTCGAGGGCACAGACGATCAGGTTCCACTGTGTGCATTTTTTTATTTTAATCTTTTTTTTATTAGATCATAATTGTGTACATTAATTCTATCATAGGATACAGTGTGTTGCTTCCATATGCAGTTTGGAAAACTCTCATCCAACTGGCTAGCATAGCCATCGTGTCTTTCTCGTAATTGTTGTGTTAAGACATTCATATTCAACCTTTAGACAAATTCACATGTACCCTAATAGGATAAATCATAGGCGTGATCCCCACAATATCATTCTGTTCACCCATCCTCCCCCCTCCCCTTTCCTCATAGTCTAGGGCTCCATTTGGATTGTAGCTTTCTTAAGATAGCTAACAATTAGTTTCATAATAGTGTTGAGTACATTGGATACTGTGTGCGTTTGTTAGGCAGAGTCCAAGTTGTAGTTGTGCCCCTCACCCAGGAGGTGGGCCACAGCCCCTGACCTTGTACCTGTCAGGTGAGAGCATGCCAATCCCCCTCCTTCATCCCTCCTGCCCCCCTCTCGTTCTCTGTCTCCCCCACTTGACTTGAACTGTGTTTTTCTCTTGTGTAGGTGTATTTATTCATCTACTGTTTTCGTATTGAGTACATTGGACACTTGCTTTTCCATTCTTGTGATACTTTACTAAGTAAATGTAAAGTCTCCCATCTTCCTATGGCTGAGTAGTATTCCATGGTGTACATACACCACAGGTTATTAATCTATTCATGCATTGATGGGCACTTGGGCTGATTCCACCCACAACTTGGTGATGGTTCATATGTCTCACAAGCCACCACCACCCACGTCTTCTCCCCCAAACAGCAGCAGTGACAAGTGACCTCCATTTCTCTTTACCACCCAACCACATTCAGGCAGCTATTCAATTGCCAATAAAAGAGTTTATAAACCTTTGCCTTGGTTTACTTCATTTGGCTAAATATTGTTTGCATTCCTCGTGTATCTTTCACATATTCAGTGATTTGATTTACATTATGGTACGTGTTCTTTGCAATGCAGTAAAAAATTTTAATTTCTATGTAACACTCGCATTGTTTCATAAAACACAGAAATATTACTATGTATGATATTATTAACAGGCAAATAATGAATAGCTAGTGTTTTAAATGCCTTAAGATTGGCAGAAATTCCAATGAACTTTTCTGCAGATGGTTAAGGATATTTTAGTAATATTTGAGGAACTAGTAGCATTTTTACCCAATCTAAGAACCCATTATTATTTTCCCATTTAAAATACATAATGGGACATGGGCTCATTGTTTTCAAAATTTACTATCTGAACCATTGTCAAGACAGACAAATATTCCAAAATGCTCACACTGATAACATACAGACTGCTGGGTTAAAAATAATTTTTGTTATTTACGATTTTTCTATCTTATAACTCTTCCATATGAACTATTCATTTTATTTATAATTAAAACAATTGAAAATATATAGGGCAAAAGTTCACAAACAAGGTTTACTTCTCAATTATTGTGGAGCACATGGTATTGTTATTCTGAAACTATTGTGCAGATAAAAGAAAGGAGTAGGAGATGTGAGTTTAACACATTTCTGTAAAAACTGTAGGTCTGGGGTGGCGCCTGCGGCTCAAAGGAGTAGGGTGCTGGCCCCATATGCCAGAGGTGGTGGGTTCAAACCCAGCCCTGGCCAAAAACTGCAAAAAACAAAAACAAAAACAAAAACAAAACTGTAGGTCTGAATGTGAATAAGGAACATCAATATAAATTCAATTCACAAAAAGACCTCGAAACAAGGACAACCAGGGAGCTATGAGGACTTCTTATCCCCAGACTGGGGACTCCAATACTCTAATTAATCAATTAGAAAAAGACAAACAACCCACAAAAAGAAATAGTTAAAATATATGTAAAATTTACAGAAGAGGAAACTCCATATAGCTAATAAACATGAAAAAATGGCTGCACCTGTGGCTCAAGCAGCTAAGGCGCCAGCCACATACTCCTGAGCTGGTGGGTTCAAATCCAGCCTGGGCCCGCCAAACAACAATGATGGCTGCAACCAAAAAATAGCCGGGCGTTGTGGCAGGCGCCTGTGGTCCCAGCTACTTGGAGACACAGGCAGGAGACTCGCTTGAGTCCAGGAGTTGGAAGTTGCCGTGAGCTGTGATGCCACTGCACTCTACCAGGGAGATAGCTTGAGGCTCTGTCTCAAAAAATAAATTAAAAAACTATGAAAAATCCTTTGACCTTAATAATCAGGGAAGCATAACAGAAATAACATTTCATGCCCATCAGAGAGGTAAAAATTTAGGTCTGATCTTATGAAATGATGGCAAAGGTGTAGAGCAA
>CAUYQV010073865.1:0-18717 GCA_963574575.1 Galagoides demidoff | reverse complement strand
AGGCCCAAGGACAACGGATGACCCAGAGTGACACCAAGGGCACGAGGCAGAGCAAGGAGTCTGCCCCTGGAACAGGCAACTGTTTAGGTTAGACTTTACACCAATAATTTATTCTTTTCTGTGCAGAGCATTTTTTTTTTTTACCAGTCTTGTTTAGAATTGCCTGCCTATGGGTGATATAAAGCAGATGGCAGTTTGTTATTGCTGTAAAGTATTTTCCGTGGACATGACAATTGCTCCCAATAAAAACACTGTTCACTGATACAGAAATTACAAAAGAAATAGCCAAAAATATTTTCCTGAATAAGCCTATAAAGGAAATTTAAAGGAGTAAAAGATTGAATAAGTTTGAAGTAAGAGAATTTTATTGCAAACAACTGTTAATAGGTGTTAGCAGTATCACGGGATGATAAGAGAACTTCTCTAGACCAAGATTAAGATATAAAAATATAAAGTTTATTTTATCATTTTAGAAGACATGGAGGGACAGAGGGAAGGAAAGTAGGGAAAGAGAGAGAGAAGAGAGCAGGGAGAGGCATGGCATCCCAGAGAGAAAGGAAGAATGCCAGCCCTGAGGTCAAGTGCTGGGTAAATTTAAGTGGGGCAAAGAGAAAAAACATGTAATTGCACGTAAATTCATGGGTGTTGTGAAACTGGTCAATCCACTTTTCTTCCAGCAAGATGATAAGCAGCTATCTTTGCTGTTGAAGACAGATATCGGAGGTGTTTCTGATTCTGTTATCAGTTCTGTCCTGAAATATCATTTTGGCATAGCCTGAGGTCAGATGCTCAGCTTACCCTGCAGTTCTTTGGGAGAAGACTCAGCAACGCTTGAGGCCATAGAACAAATTCTAAAAGGCAGATTGATCCAGCAGGTCTGGTGATTCAAATTAAGAATCAATGTAAAAATGTCATTTTCATATGCTTGATAATTTTTCGTATTTTAAAAGTAAAATGCAAAGTGAGAAAAAATATTTTTTATATTCTAATATGTAGTGTGCATATGTATATATTAGATATGTTTAAATCAATAATATATATATATATATTTTGAGACAGAGCCTCAAGCTGTCCCCCTGGGTAGAGTGCCGTGGCATCACAGCTCACAGCAATCTCTAACTACTCCTGGGCTCAAGCGAGTCTCCTGCCTCAGCCTCCCAAGTAGCTGGGACTACAGGCACCCACCACAATGCCCAGCTATTTTTTTGGTTGCAACTGTCATTGATGCTTGGTGGGCCCAGGCTGGATTCGAACCCACCAGCTCCAGTGTATGTGGCTGGCGCCTTAGCCACTTGAGCCACAGGCACTGAGCCGAAATCAGTAATATTTTTACAAGCACATTATTAAGAATATAGAGAGACTAGGACTGATAACCCACTTGACAGTTATTGCCTCACTTGATACAAACTGTATTAATTTTTTTGGGGGGGGAATCTATATTATAAAAATAAGTTGTAAAATAAAACCCAAATATATGAACTTCTCAATTTTCAAAAAGCATTTGTACTATAAACAAGGAAACTATTCCTGCCCCATAATGTGCACATATTCCCTAGAATCCTCTTTATTTCCAGACCCCAATGAGACATTTTTAGATAAAGGATAACATGAAGTTAAACATTTTAGCTTTTGTGTATACACTTTTCCATTCCATCTGATAGTGTAGAAAAATCTGCAGTGTGATCCTGTAAGCTGGGGTTTATGAAGCACCCTCATATAAATACCACTGTGTTAACGTCACTATCCTTGTGGTCAGAGTTCACAGTTTCAGCTTTAGATTCCCCAGCAATCTCTGAATATCCACTGTGCCATTCCCGTCTCCATCCTCTTCTTCACCTCCAGATTATTTTGCCTCTGCTTCCTTCAAGCCATCTCATGAGCAGTTCTATTTTCACAATAATTTGGAAAGTTTTTTTGAGACTTGTTTCCTTTTTTTTGAGACAGAGTCTCACTCTGTCATCCCGAGTGGAGTGCCATGGCGTCATAGCTCACAGCAATCTCAAACTCTTGGCATCAAGTGATCCTCTTGCCTCAGTTTTTCATTTTTAGCAGAGACAAGATCTCACTCTTGCTCAGGCTGGTCTTGCCTCAGCCTCTGAGACTTGTTTCTTAAAAGCCTTCAACTGGCTGATGATAATCTCTTCTTCCAAAAGTGCTATGACCTATTTCTCCTTCAGAATACATAGACTAGTGAAGGTGACTTGATCTTAAAGAATTGCTACTATACACTGCAAACAGAATTTCTGAGCTTTTTGTTGTTACTGTGTCAAAATTATTATAAAACAAATGGTCCCTGTATTTTTGAATTTGATCTCTAATCTCACCATTTAAAAAACAAAAGACACGGCCCGGCGCCTGTGGCTCAATCGGCTAAGGCGCCAGCCACATACACCTAAGGTGGCGGGTTCGAATCCCCAGCCCGGGCCCGCCAAACAACAATGATAGCTGCAACAAAAAAATGGCCGGGCGTTGTGGCGGACGCCTGTGGTCCCAGCTATTTGGGAGGCGGAGGCAGGAGACTCGCTTGAGCCCAGGAGTTGGAGGTTGCTATGAGCTGTGATGCCATGGCACTCTAGCCAGGGGGATGGCTTGAGGCTCCGTCTCAAAAAAAAAAAAAAAAAAAAAAAAAAAGACACATTCCTGTCAAAGCAAGAGAACCCATCATGGCTTTTATATCCAGTTTTTCTGCTTCTGCAACAATTTCTTTATCAGAAGAGTGTACGGTACTTTCTTTTTTTCTCTTGTCAAAACTAAAGTGGGATATCGACCCACTCTTCATCTGTTTCTTCAGCAGCTCATCAATTGCCAAAATGGTTGTGCAATCACTAATTTCTCCCTTGCCAACCTTCCTCCAGTCGCCCTTCTCTGGTTCCTTATGGAGGAGGATGACTCCCTTCCAGAATGGCAGGGCTTTCTCATTGCTGGATAATAGTAATCTCTGTTTTTTTATTTTTTTTATTTTAAATTAATATGAGGGAATAAATTTTTAGGTTTCATTGTTTTCACTTCCAAGGTAAAGTTCCATTTGTAAAAGAGCGCCTCCCCCAGGGGCTGTGTTATACACCCTCACGATGTGCTTGATAGATGAGATCCCGCCTCCTGCCCTCCCTCCTTCTGCCAATCATCCTACCACCTCCCCCCCACCTCCCTCTATCCCTATACTAGACTATATTTGTGTTTTACTATTCATATGAGCATGTAATTGTTTATATATTGGTTTTATATTAGTATGGAGTACATTTATTTTTCCATTCTTGTGTTACTTTACTGAGAAGAATGTATTTCATCTCCATCCAGGTAAATGTAAAAGATGTAAAGTCTCCATCTTTTCTCATGGCTGAATAGTACTCCATGGTATACATATACCACAGTTTGTTGATCCATTCATGGGTTGATGGGCACTTAGGTTGCTTCCATGACTTGGCAATTACGAATTGAGCTGCAATAAACACCTAGTGCAAAAGTCTTTGTGGTAAAATGATTTTTACTTTTCTGGGTAGAAACCTAGTAATGGGATTGCAGGATCAAATGGAAGGTCACCTAAAAGATCTAAAAATGTTTTTACCTTTTCTATTATTCTCTTTTTTCTTCCCCCACCACTGTCATCATCCTCAAGTGGGTTTTTGAGAGTGAATTTGCAGGGCTCATGATGTGGGCCAGACAAACCTCCATAGGCGCAGGCCTTCCAAGCACTGGGTATCATTAGCATCTTTAGAATGACATCGAGAACAGTTTCAGGAATCTTCCATTGAACCAGAAAACAAATTTTTAAATAAATCCATGAACATGTTGTAAGGCTTATTTGCCTCGTGAGATCCATACACCTAACGAAGCAGATTGCAAGGGACAAGTCAAATCTATCAAGTATTAAACACAAAAGTCTTAACACTGTGATTAAGTAAAGGAAGTGAAAGCTATGTTAATTAGTAGGATGTAAGCACTCTAATTTGTACAAATAATCAACACATTGAGTCCCACAAAGGCATAAATGTATTCATGATCCATGTGTATCTATGACTTAATAAAAAAAGAAAAGAATGGAAGAAAAAGTATTCATTGTATGCTGTACTTTTAGGAAACCAACTTATAATTACTCACACTTTCCTTTGAAAGATAGATCACAACTATAGCCCAGGAAGAAAAAGAGAAGTGGAAGGGGATGGGAAGGGTGGGGGAGGGTTTGATGAAGGGAGGGTAAATGGTGGGACCACATCTATGGAGCAAATTGCAAAGGTACAAGTCAAATCTATCAAGTATAGAACATAAATGTCTTAACACAATAATTAAGTAAATGAGGTAAAAGCTATATTAATTAGTTTGATGTAACCGCTCCAAATTGTAAAAAGAATCAACACATGATACCCTAAAAATGCATAAATGTATTCATGATCTATGTGTTATAACTTAATAAAAGGGAAAAAATAAAAACAGAAAAAAAAATGCTGTTCTTAACCTCAGTTATATTCCATTGGTCTATCATCCCTCTACCCCACCTTCTCACTCGTCTTATTACTATGGCTATGCAGTGCCTCTTCTTTACTCTTCTCTCTTATGTTCCTCTAGGATATAAGCCCCACGAAGGAAGGTGACCTTAGTTGTTTTGTTCATCAATGTAACTCAAGAACTAGAACACAGCCCCACATGAGAGGCACCAAAAATGGTGGTTCAGTGAAAAGTGAGGACCATTTCTCAGGTAGAATTTTTTTTAAGGAAAACTGTCCTCCTATGCTTCTTCCTTAGGAAAGCTTCCTACAGGATTCCAGACCTGCTCAGTGCATGGTGACATCAGCAGAGGCAGAGACCATGAGAGGCAGATACCTGGCAGAGATGCTGAGAATAGTGGGGAAAAAGATCCCATCATATGCAGTCATCCCATCATACTGTACTGTCATATACGTCATCCCACAAGTTCCACCAAAGGTAGAGACTCTCTGAGAGCCTCATCGCCATCGGAGACAATCTCATTCATTCTCCCTATTTGTCATCCCCAAGTGGTTAACCCCAGTAGTTCTACTTTACCCTGATATTAATGGCACCAACAAATGATCATTTGTTCATATTTCACTTGGAGGGAAGGGTCTGCCACCAGGACTTCCCGATCCTCTACCGTTCAAGTCCAGAGGTTCATTAAAGCAAGTTGCTGGTAGTAACAATACACCACAGTAGTTAAGAACACGGACTCTGAATTCACACTACCAGGATTCAAATCTAGATTCTGCTAACTGCTAGAAATGTGACCTGGGTTAACTTAATTAACCTCTCTGTAATTTAAGTCATCAACCATGACAAAAGCTCCCAATATTTTAGCAGAGAGCATTTTGTAGAAAGAATCATTACCTATGTATTAAAGAACTGAAAAGGCATAAAGAAAACACTGTTTTTCAACCTTTTTTTGTCTCACAGCACACTTGAACCTATAGTTAAACTTCTGTGGCACACTTAAATTATGTTGATTAAAAAAAAAAAAAGAGAAAAGGCTGACTGCCCATAGCACAGTGGTTACAGCACCGGCCACATGCACCAAGGGTGGAGGGTTCAAACCCAGCCCTGGCCTGCTAAACAACAATGATAACTGCAACAAAAAAAATAGGTGGGCATTGTGGCGGGTGGACTACTACTGTAGTCCCAGCACTTTGGAAGGCTGAGAATCTCTTGAGCCCAGGAGTTTGAGGTTGACGTGAGCTATAACGCCACAGCACTCTACTGAGGGCAACATAGTGAGAGTCTGTTTCAAAAAAAAAAAAAGAGTTAAAAGAAAACAAAAAAGAACTTACTGTGCTTTGAAATTCTTTGAACCTAATTAATGATCTTTAAAAATCTTCACTGCACACCTAAGATCCTCTAACAGCACACGGGCTGAAAATCACTGCACTGTAGTGATTGTAGTGATTGTAGAGGGAACTGCCTGAGTCAGCCTCCACACCAGACACGGCTAATACCTTAGGAACGTCTATGCTTTAGTTTCTCCACCTGTAGAAAAAAAATCCTTTAACTTTCATGACGTGAGATTCTGAGAAACAGGAGAAAACCCTATGAGTGGAATCAACAGCAAAAATCAACCCAAGGACAGCAGTGAGCTGCCCTCTGTGGAATCTTGCTCTGGACAACCAGACCCTGCAGCCTGGCCCCTGTCAGTCACCACTACCACTAGAGAAAAACAGCAGTCACTTCCATCCCAGGCCCCAGAGTCCTCTGAGAGTGAGCGGCACCTCCATTTTGCTAGCTTCATGGTCAGCTTGGGGTGGGGACAGTGGGGAGATGTACCCTTGAAACAGGATTATACCATGAGTCACTTGCTGGTCCACAGCACTGGAGCTCTGTGACAAGATCTGAGGTTATTCCAGTCAAAACTCAAGAGTATATTTAGAAAACATCCAGAAAGACATAAAGGCCATCAACTGACCTGGAGATAAAACACACTTTTCCATAAGGAGGATGGGAGATATCGGACAAGGAAGGCCTGATTTTTCTAAATGGTTAATGATGTCAGGCTGGGCACTTTTATATGTTTTTTGACTTAATTCTCACAATGACACTGAATACCTTCCCATCATCATTTCATACATGAGAACTCACCAGATAATGAACTGATTTTATCACAAAGTTCTTCTCGGGCTCAGAAGGGGTATGGGGAGAAGCCAAATGACCAAAGTTCTTCTTTGACCATTTGGTGAAAGTGAGTCACAGACCCAGAGGAAAATCTGGACCAGAAGGTTTCCTTGAACAGAGGTGATGCTAGTTACTGGGATTAAGATGTAGGACAAAATTACAGACTATTGGGCAGAGATGTGATCTCAGACCTTGGTGCCAAGAGCCTTGGATTATATTCTACTTTGTCACCCTGGGTAGAGTGCTGTGGTATTCCAAGTATTTTAAGAGTTTTTAAAACTTCCTAGTTTAGATTTGCTCCTCCCTGAGGAGACAGCCTTGAACAGCATTAGGACTCCCCGTGTTCTATTCTAATTCTATAACACAGGAAATCGTGACAATGTACGTGGAGTGTACCATGCTGCCAGCTGCTGTCCTGGGCTGCACCTCCCAGAACAATCCTACACCCTCTGCTTCTGAGCAAAGACTATCTTCCAAGAAGCCTTAAAAGGAACATGACAGTGACAAGAATGTCCCGACAATGGCCAGTGCTTCCCAGAATATGAGCTGCTGGCTCAGCCTCTGACTCCATGGTACTGGCTTCCTTCCCAAGATGTGCCTGGAGTTTTCTGAGTGCAAAGCTAGAGACAAAGAATGGAGACGCAATTACAGAAGTGACAAGTAGGCCATTCATAGTGGCTCACACCTGTATTCCTATCACTCTGGGATGCCAACGCAGGAGGACCATCTGAGGCCAGGGGTTCAAGACCAGCCTGAGCAACATGGCAAGATCCTGCCTCTATAAATAATAGAAAACATTAGCCAGGTGTGGTGGCATGTATCTATTGTCCCAGCTACTCAGGAAGTTGAGGCAGGAGTGTGAGGCTGAGCCCAGGAGTAGTGAGCTATGATGATGCCACTATCCTCTAGCTGGGACAATAAAGACAGATCCTGTCCCCCACTAAAAATACAAAGTAACAAGTAGTCACTGAGTCTCCACAAGTTATTTTCAGGTAATCAAGAGCCAGGGAAATGGGAAAATGAATGAATTCTCCCAAATTCAAAATTAACATTATTATTAATAGATATTAAGTTTTCATAAACTCTCTACATCATTTCTCTTTAATTTTCCTAATGATCATGGAGTAGAATTATTATTATTATCCATCCTCCACTTAATAGAAAAGAAAACTCAAGCTAAGAGAAACTAGTTGACGTACCTAACTCCACCAAGGAAGAGGTAAAAATTAATTCTAACTGTGACCATAGGACCACTCAACTCACTGAATAACTTGCTCATAGCTCTTTTTCTCGTGTATGATTTTTATGTTGTGTTATTTAAAATATAGAAAGAGGAAGCAAAGTCACTTTTCATATATCAGCTGTAACTGTAGCAAAATCTGTATCCTGTGCAGTCATAAATACTGTGCTGAGGAAGAAGTGGGAGGCTGGGGGGGCGGTGTTGGAGAGCAGAGCAGTGAGGTCGTTCTGGTAGGAACGACCAGTGGGCGGTTCTGGTTGAGAGCTCCCCAGAGGTGAGAGGACAAGCCAGCCACAACACACAGGTCCAAGCTTTGAGAATAGGAACAGGTAAGGACCTCAGTTTGGTTTGTGGCTTTTGGGGGGAGATTATGTGCTTTTGAACAGACAGCCCAGGATCGGATTCTCATCCTGTCTCTGCACCTGACTCCCTGCCTGCGGGAATCGGTAAGTCAGTTCCCCTTACTGGCCTCACTTTGTGTCACTTGCCAATTAAGAAAATTGGGGTGAAACGATTCTTAGGTTTCCCTCGAGATGTCAGATGATGATTTTCTACAAGTTCTCTGCCTTTCCCTGGTACGTCACTCAGTCATAAACAGAACGTACTCTCAACAAACACCGTGCAATTACACTGATTCTGCATTAGGCCCCCCTTGTTCTATTCGAATTCTGCAATACAAAAAATTGCTGTGCAGAGCCATTGACCTCCATGCCATGACCTGTCTCCAAAGTATAGATTTAGAACCATTTTCAGAAGTTGTGGGCCACTTCACGTCTGTCTGAGTACACTTGGTGAATATCGATGGACAAAGCATCTCAGAATATGGTGTTGGGAGATGAAGGCACCAGTTGGAGACTTCTTGTGAAACAAAGAATTTTTATTATATAGAATTCCTCCTAAAAAATAGCAATCTGTATCAAAACTTAAGTATTGTATCTTTAAATCCAGTAAATCTACTTGTATATGTTACCCCAAAGAGATAATTGAATAGATGAGGCATCACAGAATACAAAGATATTTATTATACCATTGTTCATAGTGTTTAAAAAAAAAGAAAGAAAGAATAGAAATAACTTGAAATAGCTATGAATATGCAACTAGTTAGATGAATCTAGAAACATCCATTTAATTGAATCTAACATTTGGCTTTTATTATTGTGGTAAAATACACTTAACCATTTTTAAGTGTACAATTCAGTGGCATTAAATACATTCACGTTGTTCTGTAGCCATGAACACCACCTAATGCCAGAACTCTCTGGTCTTCCCATAATAAAACTCTATACCCATTAAACCATAGCACCCCAATCCTCCCCCTGGACCCTAGCAACCACTGTGCTACTCTATGTGAATTGTAATGCTCTGGGTACCTTATATAAGTGGAATCATATAATATTTTTTCTTTTGCAACTGGTTTATTGCATTTAACATATTGTCTTCAAGGTTCATTCATGTTACCATTTGGTTTTTAAAGTGAGGATTTTTGTTACCTCTATTCATTTGTCAAAGACATTCACAGAACAACACTACACACAAAAATAGGGGCTCCAAATGGCATGGATGCCATGATTGTTCAGGAAATCTGTGTGAATATACACAAAGAGGACAAAGTGACACTGGGGGAAAGAGAGAATGTGAAGGTTATACATGTATGAAACAGTAGTTACTGACTGGTTAAGAAACTTTTTTGTTTCATTCTTTAAGATTTACTCTCTTTGTAATTGAAATTGCTACTTCATGAGCTCTTTTAAAAACAAACAAAATATAAGAAAAAAAATGTACTCAGACAGGCTAGCTGTCAGCATGATGGCATCAACCAGTAATTGGTGGATATGGGCTTGATGCCATCAACCTGGGATTGATGGACCAGGGCTTCCAGGTCCTGGCTTCAGGCTTAGAATCACACATATCCTGGGCATTATTTCTGGGCATTTTGAAATCTGGGTGAAAGTCTGGGTGGGATTACCTGAACTAGAAATGGAAGAGTGTTGACACTGAATCCTTGCTATGAAGCTGAGATGAGGCCGTGGGTATGAGGTCTACTAAGCAAAGGAAGGACTCAGAACTAGGGCTGCTGGTTATTTAGACAATTAAGAAGAAGGGGGTCCAGCAGGTGTGTTTGGGTTTTAAACTGCAAAGGAGCAAGGCAAAAGTCAAGTTTCCACAATATGTGGACAATTTTGGAGATGGGGAACTTCAATCCACATTCCCTAAGGTCAGAAATATTCGTAGGGATGGTTATGGAGCCTATGAGTGGCAGCCAGTGCTTTACCCATAAAGGAGAAAGGACAAAAGCGGGGGTGGGGGGGGTGCAGGAGTAGCTAGCTGGGTGTGCACAAACCTTCAGGGGATAGAGATTACCTCTGGCCTTACACAGTCCTGGTGCAAATCTTGCCTTCACTACTTGCTAGATAAGCAATCTTGTGCAAGCTATTTTACCTCTCTAAACCGTGTTGTTCTTACCTTTAGAATTCAGGCAACAATAGCACCCATCTCTGAGAGTCATTGTGCGGATTAAATTAGACTCCATGCAAAGCTCATAATAGAGTGCCATCTTCACAGTGAGGGCCCAGTCCATGTTAGCAGTGGTTATCATTTTATCAGGAACTACTATTTGATTTTGAAATCTAGAATCCCTCTAAGCCTAGGGCTTAGAAGTGGATTTTTGCCACTTATCTGACTTTAAACATGTACTAGAATCCTCATCCCAGGTCCTTGGCAAGGATTTGGTGTCAACACTCTTCCCTTTCTACTTCAGGTAACCCCACCCAGACTTCCATCCAGATTTCAAAATGCCCAGAAATAAAAATTTCTCCTTACACAAAGAAATTAATTTTAGTTTAGGTAAACTAAACTTACCTCTTCAGTTAAGGTACTTGATGTCCAGAGAGCATGAGACACTGGGCTAAAGCAGGGATCTAGAAGTAGAAACCTAGTGGGATCACAATTTTTTTTTTTTATTTTGAGACAGAGTCTCACTTGTCACCCTGAGTAGAGTGCTTGTCATAGCTCACAGCAACCTCAAATTCTTACACTCTAGCAATCCTCTTGTCTCAGTCTCCCAAGTAGCTGAGACTGTGGGCACCCACCACAATTCCCAGTTATTTTAATAGACGGGGTCTCACTTTTGCTTAGGCTGGTCTCGAACTCCTGAGCTCAAGCAATCCCTTGGCCTCAGCCTCCCAGAGTTCTAGGATTACAGGCATGAGCCACCACACCCAGCCACAAACATTTACTAAATATATTGGAGTGCTTGATATCACTCCAAGAGGCACAACACCAGGCAATCACATACACCACTCTCATCCTCACAAGGGTCCTTAATGATAGTATCATTATCTTATCCCCATTTTACAAGAAATGACTAGGACTCTAGATTTTAAAATCAAATAGTCGTTCTTCATAAAATTATAACCACTGCTAACATGGAGGATGAATGAGGGGAAATAATCTGCCTGTGGACAGCTAGTCAATATCAGAGCTGGACTTCCAATCAGTATTAGATGAAACTAATCTTCACTGAGAGCTTATCACATCCCCCACTCTTTGATGAGCCCATTACATGCATCATCTCATCTAACCTTCACCATAAACCTAGGAAGAGGCTAAAATAACTTGCCTATAGGGAATTCAGTAGTAATTGGTGGATAAGGGATTAATGTAGGACTGGACTGCAAGACACGTGCTCAGACATGTAACTGGATGTCCAGGCGTCAGACTCGCCTGCAGAGTCCTTTCCCATCTCCCCCACTCATAACAGCATTCTGGCTGCCATTTTCAATCTTTACATGCTATACACTCCATCAAAGAGAGCCTTGAACCATTCCTAAAACACAAAGACATTGAGGAGAGACATCAGGGAGTAGACTGTGGCACTTTCAGAGGATCACAAGACTTTAACTAAACTTTGGCCTTGAGGAAGGAGAGTGTGATACCAAGAGCTGATCTGGGCAGCATTCCAGGGACTGGGCTGGCAGGCAACAGACAACTGCTCCTTAAGTCTACACTGGAATTGCCAATGTCAGGGATGAAGAAAGGGGAAGATAAGGAGAATGAATGTGGTACAGAGAAAAACATCACATGCTTCTGACCCAGTTAGGCTCAGTCCAGTCATTTGCCAGTAACGCAATATATTTGCTGCCATGTGTGGAACACATTCTATGTGCCAGGTTGTGTGTCTTGTCTGACAATATGTAACGAAAATTCCCTGAACTTACTAATTCCAAGTTTCTAATGTACAAAATGGATTTAATAACATCTAACACAGGGTTAGAGCTACAATAGTCTAGTGCAGCAATTCTAAACTGTCACAACCCACAGGAAATGTATTAAAGGGCTGTAGCATTAAGAAGTGTGGGAACCACTGGTCTAGTGCCTGGAGTTAAGTAAATATTTATACTACTAATTGTTAAGCTAATGTAAGCATGGGAAACTTTTTGGATGGGACAGTCCCTCTTGCTATGGGAAAGGAAAGTGGAACAGCATCCAGACAACATATTAGTGCAAATAAAATGAAGATTGGTGGGCTTAGCAGTGTAGATGTAGCCCAGAGCACTGGCTCAGGGGATGTGGTGTGGGAATGCAGCCAAGGGGAAGCAGAGATACAGGGGAAGAGAGACAAGCTAGAAGTTGGGGTTGTTGAAGGAAGAATGATGTGGACACATTCAGAGATGCAAAGCAGGCTCTGTGTGAATTGTTCCTCTCTCAACTGTAGGACTCTCAAAGGTCACAGCTTTTTCCTGGTGCTATCTTTCTTGTCCACAATGCAAGGAAAACCAGTCGTGCTAGATTTCCAGTGCTTTCTGGATCTCCCTGTTCTGGGGACAGGCAACACTTTAAGTAATGGAGAAAAACCTTCTGAAGTTCCCACAATGTCTATTCCAGGGTGGGGAATCTTTTCATGTTGGAAAGCCAAATTAATTGAGCTATAACCAAATAAGGCCACATTCAATGTACACTATCCTGCAAAAACCTAACTTCTATGTATTTAATAATTTCAAAAAATGAAAGCTATTTGTTAATGTTAAAGTTTACTAACCTTTGAAAGACTTTGTTGTGTCTGCCACGCATGGTCTTAAGGCTGCAGGTCTCCAACCCCTGGTCCTATCTCTGGGAGACTGAGGTCTGTAGACTAATTTTGGGAACTAACCAATGTCAGTGCCTCTTCCAGCACCATCAGCATCATGGTATCACAGGCCAAAACCAAAGGGGCTGTTGACACCTTCACTCCAGAGGGCACAGTTATCCTCAAAAGAGAGAAACCTGGACACACTTACCAAAAACATAATCACCAACAGAATGATCTGCAAAAAGAAGCCACAGTTCTTGGAGTAAGTCCATCTCGTTATAAGGGGGACACTGAGGATATTTATTGTGAATGTATCTAGAAGACAGATGTATAGTGGATCTGGGGGACTCTTGCACTTGCTTCTGCCTGATCCCAGGCTACTTGAAATATGAAATGGAATTTTATGGAAAAAGTATATTCTTCTGTAAATTTCTGTAAATTAAGTAAAACCACTAGATCTTTTCTCCTGGAATGCTACACAATTAACCAATTAGTTTCTCTTAATTTGCCTTTAGTATGGTAGAGATTTTTACTCAGTATGCTTGATTTTTTTCTCAATGATTTTCTCAGTATACTTAAAGATCTTACTTTCAGCTAGTTTTCAAACATTTTGATAAAATCTGTGCTAACTTCACTATATATTTAGCCTTGTTCACATGAGTAACCATAAGACACCCAAGGATCTCAGTCATCATTCTTCATATCCAGAACTTTAACCTTCCTATGGTTCTGAATATTCCCCTGGAAAATCCAACAACTACCTCTTCCCAACTTAGAAACCTGCTCAACTGTGGCCTCTGAAAGTTAGCATAATCATCTTTATACCCAACTCTGATTTTTTACTTAACTTCATCAAGATTCATTGATTATGTCCCTTTTCACAAAACCTTACTCCTTTATATGCTCACTTCATTCCTCACCCAGCCAAGATCTCATGGTTCACTCTCTCTTGAGTGCCCTCAACAACCATGGCCTCGTCTACCCATAGTAAATGCTTCAAGCAAACGGAAACACTGATTCCAACTCTCTGCCCCTTTGCCTACTCCATACCTGCATGCAGGCAGCTGACTTCAGCTGAACACACACATATACAACACACCCCCTGCTTTAGATTTGTGACCATAACCTCAAATGGGCTGTTAATGCTGCCTAAAAAGTAGATAATTATTTTCCATCCATTCATTTTCCTAATACCCCAGAAAATTATCATAGAACCTCTGTAAGTTGATCATCCAAGGGATTGGAACAGACTGGTCAATGTGTGGAGGTGGTCAACATAAGGAACTAGGCTTACCATACTGATGAACCACATGTCTAGTTTGTGAAAATTAGGTCAATTTAAACAGGTGGTCAATGTAGGGAGGTGGTCAACTGTCTCTACTATATTTCATACCTCCCCCCTCCCCAGACCTCTAATAATTCTTCCCTGCCCTCACTCTCCATTGATGACTTTGTTTTCTATAACACTAAGAAAACTGAGGCAATCTGGAAAGTTCACAAGCTAGCATGCATCTCCAGCTACTCACATCCATGCCCATGTATCCTTTCTTTCCTCTCCATTACCAGGAATAAATCCCCACCTTCTATTTAATGTTAACCCTCAATTTGTGCATTCTCTCCTATGTAAAATACCTTATTCACGTGGCTTCTTGAACATCATGCCCTTCTTATTTTCCTCTTTCCTTGATGGCTGGACCTTTTCCACCTCCTTTACTGTTGCCAGTTTATTTCCTTGACCCTAAAAATGGAGCACTACAGAGTTCTTTGCTTCTGTTCTCTTTCTGTATCTGCTTCACTGGTGGTCTCATCCATTAATATGGCTTTACATATCACTTTCACTTATGCTTGAAAAAAATAAACTATCTTCTTTACCTTGAGCTCTCCTTCAAACTCAAGACTCAGATATTCACCAGCCTATAAGCATTTCCATTTGGGTGTCTGCTAGGCATCTCTCCCTTAACTTGTCCCAGGCTACAATCCCAATCTTCCTCTCAAGCCTGCTCCTTGTACAGTATTTCCCATCTCGGGTCTAGGCCAACACCATTATTTCAGTTACTCAGACCAACACCCTTGGAGTCAACCTCATTCCTCTCTTTCATACCCACATTCAAACTTTCAAGAAATTCTGTAGGTTTCATCTTCATAGTACAACTAGAACCTGACTACTTCTCACTACCTCTACTATCAATATCATCTCCCATATAAATTATCCAAATATCCTCCTTCATAATTCTATGCCCTGTTTCTTTAAAACCTGTTCTCAAAACAGCAGCTAGAGTGATTTTTTTTAAGTGCAAATGATATTTTTGTTCAAAATCGCCTATTGGAATTTCCTTTTTGCTCAGAATGAAAAGCAAAGTTTCTAAGAAATAGCCTACAAAGCCCTGCACAGTCTGCACTAGGCTTCCATTACTTCACAGACATCATGCCCTACTATGTTGTCTTTAGTGCATTCTGTCTTCCATGAAGCCGGTCTGTGGAGGACATAGTACATATAAGCTCTCCAATGGTCATGGTGTTCATCTCCTTTGTTCCCTGGTCCCTGGCACACAGGAGGTATTCAGTGAATATTAACTGTATGAATGACTGACTTCTTTCAACTTTATTTTTCCAGTATTTGCATCCTTTTTTCAATTGCATATGCATTAAACAGTGGGAAAAATATGGGCTCTAGATCAAACTAACGGCTAAAATCCTAGTTCTTCCTCTTGGCCATTTGTTCTAGTTTGTTAAAATTACTTTAACTTCCTGTGTCATACTTTTCTCATCTGTAAAAATGATGAGATGAACAGTATACAGCAGGGGTCCTCAAACTTTTTAAACAGGGGGCCAGTTCACTGTCCCTAAGACCATTGGAGGGCCGGACTGTAGGCCCCAGGACAAGTTGGCCGCTAAGCAGGACAAGCAGGGATGGCAAAAACACCTGGCGGGCCGGATAAATGTCCTACGCGGGCCACATGTGGCCCGCAGGATGTAGTTTGAGGACACCTAGTACACAGAATGTAGAGCTTGTTCAAGAGTTGTAAACTATTATTATTACTGATAGCAGAAAAATTATTATTATTAAAATCCAATGATGAATAAACTAAGATGAACTGGTAGAAGTAGAGATAACTGCTCTATTTGATTTCAGTTGAAATCAAGACCTTCTTTAATACTATGAAAGGTTTACCCTCCACCTAACAGGAGAGTTATCCAGAAAACTTTTCTCCTTGCACCTTTTAAAGAATTAAACAGAAAAGATTTGTCCAATGTCATCTTCAAAATAAAGTTAAAATGTTCATATGGTCATTTCCTGATTTGTTTAATAATCCTATTAGAAAAGAAAAGAAGTTAGTTATATGTGACTTTGTGCCTTAGAAAATTTTTTTCCTTTTTAGTATGACAAATTATATTTTTATATTTTTTGTAGTGCACAAGGTGCATGCATTTAGGTAATGACTTTTATCTGTTTGAAGTGGGTTCTAGAATTTCCCTCTTGTGTCTTGCAGACTATCCAGATCCTATGTTGCCTGATGATTTTAAGTTTGGGGGCCATTTTGGTTTCTGCTCCCTACCCCTCCCACTTCAAGCCAGCGGTTTCCAAGGTGTTGATGTCCGGGTACCCATTTGTAGGAGCTCTGTGTGTGAGTAGAGTGGGGTCCCTAAAAGAGGTCATGCTTTGTAAATGCTAACTGGGTGTTTAGTGGTGGAGTGACTCAGTCTTCAGGAGGCAGGGAGCCAGGAGAAGTCCAAGGCCTCGATGCTCCCTCTACTGCTGCTCCACATCATGTTTCTCTTATTCAAGAAGAGCAGCAGAGGGGTTCAATCTGTCCTCCAGTGTGAGCATCCAGAGGCCAGCAATATAGTGGGCATTCTAGTATGATGGTTCTTACCTGACATTATAGCACACTCCTGGAGAAAGATAAGGGTTTTTTGTCTTTGCAGCTTTGATGAACTGGTAGCAGTAGAGACAACTGTAGTCTTTTGTCTTTGCAGCTGGATATCTTCCATTTTAAGAATAATTCACTTGTCAGGTAGGAGTGAGAAGACAATTTTTAAACAATAAAATGAGCATAACTGGCAGATGCAGAGATTTGTATTAGCAATGGTGAGATTCATGGGAAGTAGGGGCACCCTTGCCATGCATTCAGAGGTAACCCTGAGCACTTGAGAAACTGTTTGCTGCCTTCCAGATAATTACTTATGAAAAAAGGCCCAGTGGATCTTTTTAATTTTCTTCTAGAAAGTAGCCAGGGCAGACTCATGGGTCCCACAAAGGGTCATCTCTTTTCCATGTAGTACCCTCTGCACACATTCTGGACAGATAAATTATGCCAAAGCACCACTTCTATGTGGGTATAGTCCCTGTGTGGACACAAACTTTGATAACATGCAATAAGGCCTGTTCCTGCCCCATAGCAGAATTTGTTTTGACTTCTCTATATAACTCTGTCCATGGGCCCCACATTTCCTTGGGGAAGCTAGTGTTACTTCATGGCAGACTTTCTTTGTCTATGACTACATAATACCCAAACCACAAGCTTAACCAACATTTCAGCTTTTCAGACTATCCTCCATCCATTAGCTGGGTCCTTAATACTACTGGGACCAAATATTGACTTATGGAACTTTATCATAAAGACTTAGCACTTCAGACTGAGCAGTGGGTTGAGGGAAGTGCTAAGCCCACCTGCCACGACAGTTTCTAGTCCATATACTTCTGCACCTTGGTCTCACCAACACTTCTTTCCTAACTGTTTCTATTGGCAGCTCTCATCTCTCTATCCATTCAAGGCATTAGTCTGTCTCAACCTCTTTTCTTTCAACATTATAATTTAGTAATACTTTACTTCCCATGTACACCTTCTCTCCAGAGTTCCATAGCTCCTAGTGACTTCCACTAATTAAATCCAACCTGTCCATGCATATGCCTGTTCTTCCAAGTCATGGTGAGCACCATAAAAGGAGACATCAGGTCTCTCTGTCAATAAGGACCCACACCACTCCCGCTATGTTATCTTCCTAAAATTTTTCCAATGTCACTTTTAGATTGAATGAGTAATAGTAAGATAGTGACCACATTTCCACAAGATAATTTAACTGATCATTTCTCTCTTCTTTGAGCAGTTTGGTGTTACTGGATCTCTCTCAATCGTCTCTGGAAAAAAATCAACTAAGCCCCTTGTAAGTATGAAGACTGTAAAATCTCATTTGGTTGGAATTGTAAGAACCTTGGAGTTAATGCTTCCAGTTCAAAATTTTCATTTTACAATTTAGGGAAATGAAATTTAAAACAGATTATGAAGCCCAAGCTCTTCTGGCTGGTCCATTGGCAAGGCCAGGAGTAGAGCCCAAATTTCTTGTGTTCTAGACCAGTGCTTTCGCCATAAAAATAGTGCTTCTGAGCTGGGTGTGGTGGCTCACGCCTATAATCCTAGCATTCTGGGAGGCAAAGGTAGGTGGATCCTTTGAGCTCAGGAGTTCGAGACCAGCCTGAGAAAGAATAAGACTCCATCTCTATTAGAAATAGAAAAATTATCTGGGTATTGTGGTGGGCATCTGTAGTCCTAGCTTAGGGTGACCAGATTTTAACATCTGTAAGGCAGGACAACATGGGGAGGGGGCACGGAGTGGGGGCAGAGTGGGGGCAGAGTGGGGACGCGGGGCAGGGGACGGTGCTGGGCAGGGCCTGACAACAAGGCAAACTTTGATAAGCAGTTCTCGATAATCACTTCTCAGCAATTATTTATTACAGTTTAACATTATAAAATTAACAAAAATAATATAAAACTCATATTCTGGCAAAATAGCCATATGG
>CAUYQV010073856.1:0-94884 GCA_963574575.1 Galagoides demidoff | reverse complement strand
CCTGCTGCAAGGAATTTGAGGACATCCTCCTCCTTCATCTGCAGGACATCAAGGGCTCCGGACATTGTGAAAATTTCCCTTTAAGTTACGGTGGGAATCCAGAACAACGCCGTATGGGCCCTCTCTGAGCGGCGCGGAAAGGGAGGGCGATCTGGCTGCGACATCTGTCACCCCATTGATCGCCAGGGTTGATTCAGCTGATCTGGCTGGCTAGGCGGGTGTCCCCTTCCTCCCTCACCGCTCCATGTGCGTCCCTCCCGAAGCTGCGCGCTCGGTCGAAGAGGACGACCTTCCCCGATAGAGGAGGACCGTTCTTCGGTCAAGGGTATACAAGTAGCTGCGCTCCCCTGCTAGAACCTCCAAACAAGCTCTCAAGGTTAAAAAAAAAAATCCACCACCTTAGGACATTGGTTGTTTTGAAAAAAATTGCCTACATGATCTAAAAAAATTCACATCGTTTTTAAAGTTACCTTCTCAAATGTTTACAATTATATGATGATTTAAATGTTACTTTATTCCTCAAGCATGTTTCTGTTTTGGTTCTCGGCCATAGCACAGTGTTGTGACACAGCTCAGCAGAGGTTGCCATCCTGTTACTGAGACACAGAGATAACATCACAGACCCAGTGCCGGGGGCTTCCCAGTGGGCAGCAGAACTGGAATGGGCAGCAGGATTTGAACCTGAGTCTATCTGATTCCTGAGCTTGTGCTCCTACTGACACTGTGTATTCAGGGTTTTGCTTCCTTACATCTGGTAAACCTTATTTTTTAGTATCATTTTAACCCCATTCAACCTTCATTCTTTATGGGTTTAGGAGAGAGCAGACCCTGTGTTAGGTCAGAGGATGTAGAAATGAGTAGCTCACAGTCCACTCAAGGACACAGATGCTTAAAGAAATATTTAGCAGTGAGTCTTCATTCTTTACTCAGTTTAGCTTTGCTATGAAACTAAGGGCCCATATTAAAACCATGCATGGAAAACCCTACAACACGGACACACACACACACACACACACACACGCACACTGGCATGCACACAAACTATTGCCCAGTGGGGAAGATGAGGTCAAGTACACTTATATGAAGCAGAAGAAAATGATTTCCTGGGCCTTGTCTAATTGATTCCATCAAGGATTGTGGTTGACCTTTAGATATGATGTGGCAAAGATACCATTTCTCCAAGGAGGAACTCTGACGTTCGTAAAATCATTACGGAGCTCTCTGGTATTCCCAAAGCAGTTAATGGAAGAACGATGGACACCCAGCATCCTCGCTCATTAGTGCTTTCAGGGACTTCAGCCAGATCGATGCACAGCCTTCCTCCCTTCCTTCTGTAGCCTGTCATGCAGTATTGAGAGGGACCTGCTACAGGGCTGAGGCCGGAATCTTTGAAACTTTATTTTTTAAGACTTCATTTTTTATAGAAGTTTGAAATTCACAGCAAAATTAACCAGAGGTTTCCCATCCACCCTCTGCCCCCACATACACACAGCCTCCCCAGCTGTCAATAGCTCCCACCAGAGCAGCACACTTGCTATAATCAATGAGCCTAGGCTGGCACATCATTATCATCCTACGTCCACGGTTACATTAGGCTTCATTCTTGGTGATGGACGTTCTGTAGATTTGGACACATGTACAGTGACATGTATCCACCATTGCAGTATCACTCAGCGCAGCTCCACTGCCCAGGAATCCCCTGTGCTCCACCTGTTCATCCCTCCCTCTCCCTAAATCCCCAGCAACCACTCATCTTTTTACTGTCTCCATAATTTTGCTTTTATAGGATATCATATAGTTGAATTATAAAGTATGGAGCTTCTTCAAACTGGCTTCTTTCACTGATAAGGAACATTTAAGTTTCTTCCACGCTTCTCTCGGCTCCACAGCTCATTTCTTTTTGGTGCTGAATAATATTTCGTTGTCTGGATGTGCCACAGGTAAGCCATTTACTTCCTGGAGGACATCTTGGTGGCTTCCAAGTCTGGGCATTTGGGAATTAAACTTCTATAAACATCTGTGTGCAGGTTTTTGTGCAGATGTATGTTTTCAACTCATTTGGGTAGATGCCAAAGACTATGATCGCTGGATCATACAGGAAGCGTATGTAGGCCTATTTCTATAAGAAATGGCCAACTTGTCTTATAAAATTGCTGTACCAAGGGGTACAAGTGAATCTCTCTAAGAGTAGAATGAGAACGTTTTAAAACAATACCTGAGAAAATGACATGAAGGCTGTGTTGATCAGTTTGATGGAAGTATTTCGGATTGCATGTGAAAACCCCACACTGTACCCTAGAAGTGCATTAATATACATAGTTACCATTCAATAAAAATAAAAAATAAAAAAAAATTGCTGTACCATTTTGCATTCCCGACAGCAATGAATGAGAGTTCCAGTTGCTCCCCACACCCCCACAGCAGCATTGTGTCAGTGGTTTTTGGCTGTTCTAATAGGTGTGATAGCTCATTGTTGTTTTAATTTGCATTTCCTGATGACATAGGACTTGAAGCAGCATTTTATAAGCTTCTTTGCCAACCTTATATATTCTTTGCATAGATGTATCTGTTAAAGGCTTTGGCCTATTGTTAAAAATCAGGTTATTCCCTTTCTTATTGCTGAGTTTTAAGAGTTCTCTGCATATTTTGGATAATGGTCCTTTATCAGATACGTCTTTTGCAGATATCTCCTTCCGGTTTGTATCTTGTCTTTTCCTTCTCTTGACAGCACCTTTGGCAGGGCAGACATTTTTAATTTTAATGATGTCAGCTTATCAATTATTTCCTTCATTGTGCCTTTGGCATCTTTATCTAAAATGTCATCGCTAAGCCCAAGGTCATCTAGATTTTCTCCTATGTTATCTTCTAAGAGTTTTCTAGTTTTACGTTTTACATTTAGGTCTATGATCCATTTTTCACTTTTTATATTGGAAAATTTAAATATGCACATGAGAAGAGAATAATGATTGCACAAACCCATCATCGATCACCCACTGTTAACAATTACTAACATCATCCCAATCTTATCTCGGGTATCTTCTTCTTGGGGTTTTGGTTGGCTTGTTTGCTGAATATGACATTGTTTTGCTCCTACCTGCCTGGGAGAGGTTAACTTTTCAGGGAGTAGTTAGACACAGGGACCTGACCCTGTGTGTACTGGGGGGTCACTAAGTACTAATGTGGCTCTGTCTGCACTTTTGGGGCCCTGGTTCCCAGAGAATTTTTGAAATGGACCAACTAACTGAGTTACGCCTGTTACCTTGGGTTGGCTTTTCCTTCGTAGCAATTTTTCGTGTGTTTGCTTTGAGGAGCTTGTTTTTGCAGTTACATTCGAGGGCAAGCCTGAATAGCTGCATTTGTTCTCACAGCAAAGCAAAAAGAGCCAGTCGCCATTATGAATAAATGGAAGGAAAAGCGAAAACAAGCCTAACTCAAAGTCCTTGAGCAAGTCTGAGTACACAGGCAGATTTCCAAATGTTGAGATAACTATTCTGTTCATCGTACCTACCCCATATCCAGGGTTTCCCACAAGTCATTGTCAGTAATGAATCACAGGCTTTTAGTGATTTAAATGATTTGCTCTCATTTTATGGGCGCCAGAGAGATTAAGTAATCTACTTGAGGTCACACAGCTTGCTTTCTGAGGCTAAAGCCTGAGCACCTAACCGTTTTTCCACACTACTTCCGAATACTGATGCCAGCACCAAGGGGTGAGAGCATGATCACCGGAGGCCTTGGGGAAGGGCGAGCCTCACTCTGAGCATCCTTAACTGCTGACATTTTCTTCAAGGAAGTAACTGGCTTTATTTGTAACCATGTTGGTATTGGATACATACTGGATGATAGCAGAGAATGGGCTGTGATATAAGAAAATTACCGTTTTGAAGGAAAAGGCCCTCACTGTGGAATGGTTAACTCGGATGGGAGAGGGAGGCCAGGGCGGAGTCAGACATCCCCATCTTCTCTCTGCTCCAGGAAGAAGGAATGCCCCTCAGGTCGCAAGTCCTCTGCTGGTGGGGAACTCACTCAAAGGATGGATCTACATGGTGATAGGTAAGGTGCAGAATCTATAGAGGGAAGAAGAAATAGGCTCCTTCACTATGAAATGTTCAAGGCAATGGGTACGAAAAAGCCCTCGGCTATACGAAACCATCTTTGCAAGTTGTGTGGCCCTGACTCCCTGTTTCTGTGTCCAAGTTTTAACAGAGCCCATGCTGAGTACAGGCACCTGAAGTGACGTCAAGAGAAATTTCATTTATTCTTAAAGATGGGGCAGGACTTGGGTGGCCCCCTGAGCAAGTGCTACCCATCGAGGAAAGTGAACCACGCTTAGAAACCCTCTGTGTGTGGGACACAGGGTGCCGCTCTGTGAGAAGAGAGAAAAATAGCTTTCTATAATATGGGTTGTTGCCCATTATGGGCTTCCTTGGAATGAGTTAAGTTCTCTTCTGTGGCTGACCATAACTCACCACGGGGTCTCCTCTGCTAGATATGTATTTCTGAAGTGCCTAGAAATTCACAGGCAGGTCCACCCTGGAACCGGTAACGGAGATGAATTAGCTCAGGCCCCAAAGGGGCCAGGTGCTGTCCGTGACTTATTCTGGGGAATACTCTGTACCCTGGAAGCCAGGCCTCAAATATTCGAGGCTTGCCATCTCCAGGGTAATTAAAGAGAGCGAGTAAATCACATACTGAAAAATAGCCCTGAGTGCTTAAGTACATGTCAGTCACCGAGACTGGCATCTACTCAGAGTGGAGGGGACCTGGGGTTTGCATTACACACAACACCCCATGAGATCATTAGGGCTACTTCAAGCACATGGCTTTCAGGGTAGCCACAGCCCCTCCCTTTTGCCCAAGTAAACGCAATCAGATTCAACTCAGAGCAAATTAGGGAGGCAAAATAAAGCACACTTACTGAAAACCAGCAAGAAACTCTACTGTCTGCCATTAGAAAAATTAGAGACCATTTAACAACACGAGACCATTTTTTGTTGGAAATAAAAGAGGCCCTGAATGGAGAGCGCCAGGCCAGAGCTGAGGGCAGCATCCAGGTGAGATCAAACGCAGATCGAGGCCGGCCCCGGACTAAGTCCTTATTAGCTGATGAGCGAAGACTGCCCGGCGAACCAGATGTGTGAAAATTGGCTAAGCACCAACTTTCCAAATCCACGACATGTTTTCTTGGTGGACTTACTTGTATAATTTCCCATGTAAGAGGAAAAATAGCACGGACAGCATTTTCCAGAAGACTGGCACTGTGTCAATTTCAGTCCTTGAAAACTTAGTATTCTAACAGGGTGTCCCTAACTAAGTGGTGGCCAGCTTTTTTATTTTCTCCCATGTTTTTTCTTCTCCCTTTCCCTGTAGGCCTCATGGTCACACCTCATATATTAAGATTCTAATCTGTTTACCATCTAGGTGCCGAGCATAAAGGAACCACTAAACGCTGATGGGTAGGGGAGCTACTGGCTAGTGATAAATGGGTGGGGGGAGTCGTGCAGAAGGAGAGAAAAGTACACAGATGATTTTCATTTCCTGATAGGCATTCTGCCCCGAAACCTGCATAAAGACCTGAAATATGTATTTCTCCAAAGACCGTGAATGTTTAAAATGTCATCTTAAATTAGTAAGTGTCTTTAAATCTTCACTCTTTTGTCACATTTTAGTAATGTTTATTACACACCGTAAATCTTATTCATATCCACATAAATTGAGCCCCTAACCACGAGGGAAACAAGTGCTTCTACTTGCTGATCTAAGATTCTGGAACAGGGGATGACATCTAATATTATGATTGCAAAAGAGAAGCTCTCTCGAGGAAACTGGTTTGGGGAGAAGGAAGAATAGTCTTTCTACCTCTGTTGGTGAGGCAAAAATTGTACTATCTCTGAAATTCTGCCTCATGATTTTAGGGATTCGAATAAATGGCCAGGGTTCTCATGAAAGTTTCTGTAGGTCATTTCAGCTCCATTTGCATTGATTTCAGCAAGTACAGTAGTGGTGAATAAGATAAATTGAATAGAAATCAGAGTTGGTTAAGATAGGAGGGGAAAACAAGAGAGCAACAATTTATCGAAGTTCAGGGGTTATCCGCAGTGGGATTTTAGTGTACGTAAGGACAAAGAGGGGCAAGATAAGAAGGGAAGGAAAAAAAAAGAGTTCTGTTTAGAAGTCCTGGACTGGCTGTCTGCAGACATCTGGGTTTCTGAGACAGGAAGACCTTGTTTTAAATTTCAGGGACTGATGTAGAGTTGATAACATTTATTTTTTTTCCAAAAAAAAAAAAATTGACACTTTAAAATGTTGTTAACTATTATTTCGTGTTCTTATAAATAGTAGAGATCCTTTTACTCAGAGTTTTAAAAATTGAGTAATATTAGCTTTAGGGAAAATCCACTTGCCACCATTTGTTTTCTTGTTTTGCCATGAGTTAGCAATGGAATGCAGACTGTTCTGGAATTGCTGGGGGTTCCAGGCAGAACTATCTCTAATTCCAATGAGATTCCCTGTGTTTTAGGAAGCTATTTCTCACCCCTGCACCTTCATCTCACAAGCTTTCCACAGGCACTTTTGTCTGCTGACTGCTCAGGTCCCTAATGGAAGGGGAACTCACAGCCAGGCTATGGCCAGGCTACGGGGCACAGTCACCCCGCAGGGGTGGTCAGAGGTAGCCTGGTAGAGATGGTAAGTGGCTGGGGAACTCTGGCCTCAGCTAGGTCTAAGGGTCTCTGTAACTGCCTGGGAAGTTTTTCAGTTCCCAAGTTTTCATGCTAGTAGAGACATCTGCTCTTATGAATCCATCCTAACCACTTTACCTTTGGGTAGAGTAGAACAGTGGGTAGCAAACTTGGCTGAGAAGCAGAACAGCATAGAAGCATTTAGACAATGCAAATTTGGTTCTCCAACTCTAGAAATTCCAATGTAATGGTTCTCAGATCTGCTCTGGAAGCTGTACTTAACAAAAATAAAATAGAATGGGGTGATTCCGGAGAAGCCCACTTTCTCCTGGGCTCCGTCCTTCCCCAGGACAGATTTGGTATCATGTCCCCTTCAGCACTTTGGTGCTCTTACTAGATGGCTTTTCTCACCTGGCACCTGTCACTCTCGACCACCAGACCCATCCCCTGCTAACACATGCACATATCCACACATAGATAGACATGTGCACGTGTGTGAGCGTGGATGCATCATCCCACATTATTAAAATTATAGGCAGGGAAGTGACCTATGTTAGCTTTCACAAAAGTGAACGTAATGCCTACCGTGTAACAGAGGTTAGCCAACTAAACATCTACTCAGTGTGTATCAGTAAATGAGTCCTTTCCAACTCAAATTCTGCATTTCACTCCCTGCCACAGATAAGCAGTAAGATAAAGTAATAGAAAGCTAAGACTCACATAGAATGATAATCAGAGAGGAGTTTGTGATGATATGGAAAGATCTGGCTTCTAGTTCAGATTGCACCACTGTAGCTGTGGCCCATTAGTGACTCACTCACTTCCTGAGCCATCCATATATTTAATAGTCAAACAGATCAAGTGATCTCTATGATCCTTTTTAGCTCAAAAATTTAGTGAGAAATGGATGAAAATAATCTTTCTAAAATTATAAACTGGCTTGCATTTTTCTTAATATTTAGTGAATCATATAATTCCAAAGAAGGCACAGTCCCAGTATGAATGGCTGGCCCCTAAATTAACTCTTTTTATACTTATTTGAAAACAAAAAGGCCCTTTTTTTTTTCTGACACAGAATCTCACTATGTCACCCTCAGTAGAGTGCTGTGGCATCACAGCTCACAGCAATCTCAAACTCTTGGGCTTAAGTGATTCTTTTTGCCTTAGCCTCCCAAGTAGCTGGACTACAGGTACCTACCACAATGCCCGGCTATTTTTTTGGTTGTAGTTGTCATTGCTGTTTGGCAGGCCAGGGCAGGGTTCCAACCTGCCAGCTCTGGTGTATGTGGCTGGCGCCCTAGCCACTGAGTAACAGGTGCCGAGCCAGGCCTTTTCTTTCCTTTTTATAATCAGCTTTTCCACTACCACAATATATTTCTTGCCCCTTTAAGGCAAGGGTTAATAGAGAAACCCTACACAAGACTTCATCTGAGTTCTTATTGACGCTTTTGCTTTTAAAAATATACTTTGTAACTGGTATGACCAGCTGTCACTAAATCAGCTGACAACCTATCCCCCAAATAGCAAACATGCCAGTCAAAAAATTAAAAGCCAAAATGCTCATCATTTAAAAATTAGGAGAAATTTTAAGACTCTCCCTAGAACTCAACAAACACTCAGAGTCTGATCTGAACATTACCTTTACTTAGTGGAATATTTTCAGCATAAACTAAAGTTAATATAGATTGTTGTCAATTACCACCTGTCAGATGATGCTGGAAAGCCACGTCACCATGAGAAATGGCCCAGGAGAAATAAATAACCTCGAGAGTGGTAGTCTACAAATATTGACCCACATGACCAGGGTTCTGGATGAATAACAGCAAACATGGCACAGATTTAGACTTCGGGGCTTGCCCGTCTATGTATTCTAGATGATCTGCTTTTCATAAATCTGCTTAGCCCTAATGACTAGAATGCATTTTTAATAAATTAATTTTGAATAGATGGTGCTCTGGAGGGAAGTTGGGACTTGCTTTGATGTTATTAATAGTTAAAATAGAATCATCAATTTAGGAACACATCTGCAGCCGTGGTGATATAGAATCCAACAAAATGACCCCCACGATAGACGACCCTGGTTCTGCAGTAGATTTGCGTAGTCCTTAAAACTGTTCATTGGGTTTTCACAGACATTATCATTTTTGAAAAACGACCCGTTATGTCTTGAGTATGTGTTTTAAGCTGTTTATCCTATCGTCATGACAAATACAGTCTTAGCCGCGCATTGCCTTTGTGTGCCCTGCACTGACAGCTGACTGGGGCTGGAGCTAAGCATGGGCTGGGATGATGCTACAGGGAATAGTGGTTTAACTGGGACAAAGAGGATCGGGGGCTGAGTGCCTGCTTTATCCAACCGACCTAAAAAAAACAAAGTCTGCATCAGTGCCTGTAAGTTAATCTTTACAACCCCAAATACTCAAACATACTGTTTACATGAACGTCCATACTTTTCTAGGGCACCCATGCCTAAAACTGGGTGACCCCAGTGTGAGAAACAGTCAGACTTGCTGGGCGGCAGCAATTGCTCCTTTACGACTTTTCCTTCATATAAGACCTAATTGGGTCTCCCGAGACTTAATTCCCTGGGGCCAGAAGAATATCAACTCCCAGAGGACAAGGGCGGTTTCTGTGTTGTTTAGAACTGAAGGCACAGAACCCAGTGGAGTGCCTGGCCCTTGGTAGGCCCTCAATACATTTGGGTTGAAGGAATGATTAAAGGAAGGGATTCAATGGTTTCTTCCACCAGCAAAATAGCTTCATTTTCCCACCTCCTCTATTCCGCAGTGTTAAAGCCATTGTCAGTCCCTCCCCTTCTTCCCAGTGACCTATCTTGTCAGACAGCTTAGACTGGTGTGATAATTATCATTTGCCTTACATAAATAAGAGATAATTGTTTCCCCAGCATTCACCAAACTCTTAGGGATATCCAAGGAACGTTTTCCGCATAAACATGCAGGCCTCATCGTATCACCATCAGCCTTGTATTGAAAATTAATGACTATTTCATAAAATATTGAGACCTAAGACTGGCACTTAAAACAAAATTATCCTTTTCTTTTCCCTTAAAACCACTCCTGATTAGATAACTGCCAGACCTCAGTGATGTTGTGAAATAAACCTGCAAACACTCCTGAGATCAGAGTGACACTGTGTGCCTGGCTGGTGGCTGGCTGGTTCTAGCACCCATTAGCATGAGTTAATGAGTAAGCATTCCCTTCCCTGTCACATTCCTTGCCTGTTATTAGCCAAAACCTGAACTTTAGCTTAATTGCAGAGACCAGCCCGCCCATGGCAGATGAGGGCATGGTCCCCATTGTTGTGATTGCATTCAAAGTGCTAATTGGGGGGACCTTGACAGATAACATGCCCCAGCACTGCAGAGAGCAGCAGGTGGGGTACTGGGCATGTGAATGCAGAGATGGAATATGAATGATCTTCTGAGCCCCCAGCATTTGCTTTTCCTCGGACTTACTCAGCTTTGCATACACTAGATTTCCCAAGAACAAGAGGATCTTACAAATCTAGCTTTTCACTTTTTGCTTTAGTCCCTCGACTTTCCTGAATTTTGAATTGATCATTGATTTCAGAGACTTCACCCAGCCTCCCCTTCTCCCCCCCTTGAAGCTCCCACAGCTCTCCTGAAGCTTGTCTGCCTCCACGAAGGTTGCTTTCTTTGGCCCTGAACCAACTGCAGAATCAGAAATAATTAAAATAGAAAAGACACCAGTTTTTGCACCAGAAACTCTGGCTTTTGATTTTTTAATTTTTAAATTCTTTAATATATTGTTGAATTGCTTTGGTTTTAGAATATTTAAGGTTGGCTCACCCTCTGGGTTTAATTCCCACGGCTCCTTTAATTGACAGGACATCATTTTTTTTATGCTCACTTTTGTTCATCTTATATGTTTTGGGTCTTTTAATTAAATTTATTTATATATTTATTTCTTTGAGATAGAGTCTCACTGTGTCACCCTTAGTAGAGTGCAGTGACATCATAGCTCACAGCAACCTCAAACTCTTGGGCCAAAGCCATCCTGCTGCCTCAGCCTCTTGAGTAGCTGGGACTACCAGCTGCTGCCACAATGACCAGCTAATTTTTTTTATATTTTTAGTAGAGACAGGGTCTTGCTCTTGTTCAGGCAGGTCTCAAACTCCTGAGCTCAAGTAATCCACCAGCCTCAGCCTCCCAGAGTGCTGGGATTGCAGGCGTGAGCCACTGCGCCTGATCACATTTGTTCATTTTAGAAATGGATATAATCATACCCAAAGTCCACTTGCTGCCCATATCAATTATGATTTTTTCAGTTGTGATAGTAAACAATCCAACCAGGTTAAGGAAAAAGGGATGCTTGATGCATGTATAATTGGAAAGTCCGAGAAACCGGCTGGTTTCAGATGCCGTGTGATTCAGAGGCTTCCATGCCTTGAGATCTTGTTTCTCTCCTCAGCAGGCTGCTTCATTCTCAGGTTCCTGCCAGTTAGGGGATTAGCTCTCCAACCCCCAGCGGGAGAAATAATACTTCCTAGACTTGAGTCTCATTGACTGCCCCTGGCCAGACTTGGGTCACGTGCACACTCATGACCCATTCATTTGCTGTGGGCAGGGAGTAGGTGGGGTGTGCTGATTAGATGGTCATAGATCACACACTTACTCCTGAGTCCCACCCAGGGATGGAGTCTGTCACATGAGACTAAATCCTGAGAGGGTTGGGTGGGGGTTCCCCAAGCAACATTAGGGTACTGCTGCCTCTAGATGAGAAAGCAGATGCTGAGTGGCACAAACAGGAAATATCCACTGAAGCAGTGGTCCCCAATCTTTGGGGTACCAGGGACTGGTTTCATGGAAGACAATTTCTCCATGGATGGGGCTGGACAGTGGGGGTGATGGTTTGGGGATAATTCAAGATCATTACATCTCTACCTCAGATTCTCATAAGGAGCTCGTAACCTAGATCCCTCCCATGTTCAGTTTACGGTAGAGTTCACGCTCCTACAAGGCTTTAATGCTGCTGCTTATCTGCTAGGAGACAGAGCTCAGGCGGTGATGCAGAGTGATGGGGAGTGGCTGTAAATACAGATGAAGCTTCACTTGCTTGCCCACTGCTCACCTCCAGCTGTGTGGCCTGGTTCCTAACAGGCCTCCTGTGGGTTAGGAAGGTCAGCACTAAACTGCTATAGAAAAAGGAGCAAGAATAGAAATAAGTAAAGCACTTTAAATTTCTCAAATTGTAAAGCTGCATGAGTTCACAAGATGCAACCCCCTGCTTTTTCTCAATCCTGACATAAGGAGATAGAAGCAGCATGTTATACAATCTAAGTATTCTTTGACATTTGCCTGACTGAGAGTGTTGTGATTGGATTGATATGCCCAAAACGAAATTCAAGATTGAGATTCTGTTTGTGCTCTGCTGAGGTCCTCTTTTGCAACTTTATATTATCGGCATGGGCTATTATAAGAAACAAGGTGGTTGCAATGCACTCATCAACATTGCCTAGTCTTCTGTCGTTCTTACCTACTGTGGACTTTGGGAAGAAGTCAATTAGAGAAGTTCTTTAGCCAGTGTAATAATGAGTAATGGGAGCATTTACATGATTGCTAATGGCTGGGTTTACACGATGCCTCAAAGCATCCGTGGTGATGTTTGGCAGCAGCACATTATGACTGTGATTATCACTATAAATTAAGTTTATGTTGATATAATTAGCAGTTAAAAGCTAAAGTAATATTTATACTGATACAAGTTCTATCAAAGCCATACTAGGGCAAACAGACTGTGAATGTTGATAGGGAGAGGAGAATTTCATCTTGCAAGGAGGGACAGCTCTAGGAGTGAGATATTCTGTTGGTATATAGTTGCCCCTCTCACCCCTAGCCAAAAATGGAAAGCATAAACTTGACCAAATTGCTTTGCAAATTCAAAGTGTAACTTAGCTAAGCAGTCCACACTGAGGATAAGTAACATCTCTCTTGGTATCTTTGGCCATGAACCAGCCAAGCTGGAAAGAGAGAGGGAGGAGGAAGTCAGAGGGGAGGTGATGCCTAGGCAACTGGTGGTGAGGGCAGGCAGCAGTGACGAGACCAGGTGGATCTTTTGTCACAAGGGCCACCAGCTAGGAGGATGGCAAAGTTTTACTATAAAAACCCGATCGATGTGAGCTTTCTGGAGAAACTGTGACTAGAGCCAAGAATCCAGGCCCAATAGGCTTCCTTCTCAGCCCTGGGAGGTTGAAGGGTATGCAACACTTTACACGTGTCAATGACAGTTCTCTCCCCCAGAGAGTGGGCCAGGTCCTCAGGCCCTGTGCCTACGGGTGCTAAGCCACTCTGGTCTCTTCTCCATATGCCACATGTTTTGTAATTGCCATCCCTAATCCAGAAGACTCTCCCCAGTGTTGCTGGTTTTTTTTTTTTTTTCCAACTGTAGCAATAAGGGAACAGGGCAGAGAAATGTAAGTATGGAAAAGCTCCCATCATCAAGACAAAGGAGGTTAAAGAAAAACAGTTGTAGGTGTTCAAGAGTAATTGAAAGAATTAATTAGGGGGGGAGATCTACTTCCAATGTTTTAAGATTTATCTAAACCAGCAGATCTGAGGGAGGTGGCCCAACACCATTCACTCTTACAGATCCTAGTTGCTGAGGCTGGGAATGTTCTCCATCCCCTTTCCCGGGACATGGACTGATCCCTGGGGTGGGGTGGGAAGGAATACTCCTCCTTGGACTCCAAGAAGCTGGAAGGAGTGGACCTCGTCGGCACCACTGGGGCACTGCCTGTGCAGGATTTGTCAATGGCTCTTTCTACTAATTAGACAACTTTTAAAAACAGGAGTATTTGTAAATGAGGAATGAGGCCCTTTCCAGAAGGGTGGGTGATCCATCCTAGGTAATGATGGGGCACTTCCACCATGTGAAACACGACACCCCGGTTATGTTCCTCCCATCCTCCAAGTGTGTTTCCTACATGTGAATTAGAATTTGTCAGGAGACTATGGAAAGCCCAGCTGTAGAGATGACCCAGCCAACACTCCCTCCGGGGCTGTTCTCCTCTGGTCTTTTCTCACACTTAGATCAGACTCTATCTCCACTTTTCCTTTTTCCAAAGGACTGTCATTAGTCGGAGGGGCTCAGGCCCCATGTGCCACCATTAGGGGCTATGTCAGGGGAGCTGTGAACGGGCCTCCTCCCTGAAGTCCTTTCTCTTCGTTTCTAACAGCCATGCTATTAGGCATAACGAGCAGGCCTGCCATGCACACAGGCACATGCTCACACGTGCCCGCTTGTGTGCTTCCTTCCACTGCCCAAGTGGACAAACCTATTTTCCATGAAAAAATGAAGCACTGGACTCTTCCTTTCCTTTAAATGTGCTCAGGCTGCCCTCTCTCTGGGGTTCCCCTGCAGGAATCCAAGTGGAGCAGGCAGGGCCTGGGGCTGCAGAGGGCCTTTTGTGCATGCTTGGGCTGGCCACCTGGGGACTAAGGGACACAGGGATCTGACTACCACACCTTCACTGAAGACTTTTGTTAGGCTGAGCATGTTCATAAAGAGGCAGCTCCTAGAACGGTGGCCAGCATCTACAAGCAGAAAGAGCTCTGTGTGAGCTCCCATTATGTCACCACACCATCTTTGGGTAAACCTCTGGCTTTTCTTTTCCTCTCTTTTTTTAAATTCTAGGCTAGTTGCTCCCTTCTCAGCTCTCAGTCCTGCCAACTTAGGCTAAGAAATGTGCTGACAACAATCTTTGAAAATCCCTCAAGAAACTCTCTTTCCCAGCTTTGCATTTGTAAAGTCACATTTCAGTTTCACAAACAAACAGAAACGGCCAGCCCAAACCTCCCTCTGAAGTCACTTGGAAAGACAAACACTAAAAGCATGGACTCTGGAGGTGGAGGCGATTTGTGATTCGGGTGTAGGGTCATCCTCCTCTAGTAATGAGCACAGAATGGGAAGGAGCTTCATCCAGCAGGAGAAGTTTCTGCTAACAGGGGCCTTTCTCCAGGACAGAGGCACATCAGCCCATGGCAGGAAACCACACAGAGAAACCGCCTGGGACAGGCGCCATCTGCCTGCTGCTTTGTCATTTAGAAAGTCAATTGATCAATCCACTTGGGCTGATCAGAGAGAGAGCTTGGCCTTGGTGTTTGGGAAGAGGAAAGAGGCCTAGGTTAGAGCTGCACTCCTTTGCTGTCCTTTGCTATAGTTTCTAGAAAAAAAAAAGTGTACTAATCGTCACGTCTTGCTTTGATGGTATTTTCTGTTAGCTTACAAATAAATCAGGTTTGAATCTAGTCCTCCCCCTCCCCAAATAAAGCCCCTCCAACAAATTGCTTACATGCTGAGGCCTTGTGTTCCAGCAAGGCTTCAATTTATTTTAATGGACAAATAATAAATCCTTCCAAAGGGGGTATTTAGAATGGAAATGCTGATAGGTCCTTTAATTGTGACATGCTGCCAGGCGCCACTTTGACACGCAGAGCTGCAGCGTGCCTGGGGGACTGGCTGGCATGCATCAGGATTGTGCGAGGGAGGGGCTGCTGCACTCAGATGCTACGACTGGGCCGGGAGTCTCCCATTAGTGCTGTAATCAGCAGCACAGAAGCCATGTATCCCAGGCTCATCAGAAACAACATGTTGTAAAACTTGTTTTCAAGGAACTGCCATTGTCATGGTGTTTATGGTGTGTGTGCTGACTGCCTCCCTGTCTCCCCAGGTGGGGTCCTCAGTCTTTGTTTTACTTGGATCATTGTTAAATTGCTGTGAGTCATAGGATGTTAGCAGGGGGAAGAACCATCTGATTTCTGAAAGTGTCGGGCAGCAGGGACAGAGAGGCCCTAAGGAATAGCACAATAGCGGATTTCTTAGCTGGCAGCTCACTTAGGTAGGATGTGCCAGCTCTTCCTTAGCTGCTCCTGCCACTGTCTTCCTCTCCAGTTGTCCCGTGAGGTGATAGCCTCTGTCCCTTCAGTTGCCTGAGGATTCCTCTCCTCTGCCACTGCCTCCTGCCTGCACTGTCCAGTGCTCCCTGAGGTCTGGAGGTGAGGGGGCCAAGTGACAAATTCCCCTTTCTCCTTCAGCTGGGGATGTGGCATGTGCCCTGGGTCTCCATATAAGGACAGACCCCCTGCTCTGCTCACAGCTACATGGACACAGTTGTGTGAGGCAGGCCAGGCAGCAGCCCAGTCTCACACTCACTTGTGTTTTCTACCCCCTGCTACTGCCTGCCTCCTCCTTAATTCAAAATAAAACCTATGCAAGTAAGATGTGGCAAATAGAATCATTTGGACTTGTGCACAAGTAATCAGACATATTAAACTCTCCTGTTGGGTTCAAAATAATATTCTTGAAACATCTGTAAGGAGAGACTGAAATGTTATCTTAAGTATCAGAACATCAATTTTTATTAAAAATTTGTCTCAATATCCCTTTCCTTAAGCACTTGGTGACCTGTGCTGCAGAGAATGGAATTTGACACCTGATCAACCCCCTAAGTCGGGTCTCTCCCTTCTGGATCGCAGGTGGACTGACATGTGGCTTTGAAGTAGCCACTTCTCCATCAGGATGGATCTCAGTGTATGGCTGTGCGTAGGAACTGTCTCATAGGTTCTCTATCTCTTCAGTTCCTCCCTGTGGGCTGAGGAAGGGGCATTCGACATCTCTGAACTGTCTGTGGGTATCTGTAATTGGATTCTTGTTAGGTCCTGATCCAAGCCATTAATAGGAAAATATATCACCACGGATGATGAAGAAGAGATTGTCCCAAAGGACACTTGGTACTACAGGAGTAGTAATGGTGAGTGAACACAGCACATGAATTGAACTGGACCTGGATACAGATGTAGGGAGAATGGCAGATAGATATGGTTCCATGTCTCCAAATCACCACTCCATAGGAGTATGGTCTTAGGTGGGTCATTTCTCTTAGTGGCAATTTTCTCATCTGTAAAATGGGAACCACACCTCTGCTCTGGGGATCATCATAGAAATCAGAGATAAGACAGAATTGTACAGTTACACACGCTCACATACATACATTTGTATGCTTGTGTTCTTGGCAGCATTATTTAAAATAACCAAAAGATGGAAGCTACCCAACTGCCCATCCATGGATAAAGGATAAGCAAAACGTGGTCTCTATATACAATAGAATATTATTCAGTCTTAAAAAGGAAGGAAATTTTGACGCATGCTACATCATGGATGAAGACATCACGCTCAGTGAAATAAGCCAGGATGAAGGACAAATGTCTGATTCCACTTACACAAGATGCCTACAGTAGTCAGCTTCACAGAGGCAGAAATCAGAATGGTGCTTACCAGGGGCTGCGCAGTGGGGAGGGGGACCAATTGTTTAGTGGGCACAATGCTTTAGTTTAGGATGATCAAGAAAGTTCTAGAGAGGGATGGTGGTAATGGATGTAAAATAATGTGCATGTATTCTAAGTCACTGAATTGTAACTTAAACATGGTTAAAATGATAAATTTGTTAGGAATAGTTTACACACATACCCACAACCACTCTAGTGGCATACAGAGTGTCTAGCACATGTTTGGAAGCCCAATAGTTGGTTGCTAAGATCATTTTCAAGAGACTGGACATATGTCTGAGTCCACTGTGAAAAGGACGGAGTAATTGATATTATTCTCTGTGTTGCATTTGCTTCATTTATAAAAACACGACTGTCATCTCCTGCTCCAAATGAGACTGTTGGACATTTAGGGAATAGTCAGGAAATATTTCATTTAATAGTAATAGTGACAGTAATGAAGCTAAGATGATAAATTTTAAACTTTATCGATTTGCTCTTTGGAAAGAGAATTTTCTGTCCCCCTTGTGCCTGTCCCAAGCTGGATTTCTTAGACTCTCTTTGTCCAGACAAGGAAAACAGCAGGTAACATCGGGGCCCCATGAGGACAAGTTGCTCAGCCTTGGTTTGGAATCCGCGGCTTCTCTTCAGCCCATCGAGGGCTTTTTCCGATAGAAAATCCTCCCGCCCACCCCAAGTGAGAAAACAGATTTTCTTCTGTCCTAAAAAATGTAGTTTCAGCCTGATCCTCCCTCAAAATGGTCACTAAGAAAGCAAAATCGAATGCTAACAGAGCCCCGATTCATTGCTTCCAGACCCTGTAGCGTTTTATACTCTGCAAGCATAATCAAGGGAGTGATTCTGAACCTTGTTAATCAGAAAGGGCCCTTTAAAAATGTCATGCTGTCAATATAAAACTTTGCTAAATTGCATTATAAATGCCAGATTCAGTCAACTAACACATTTAACACCGTTTCTTAAGTACAGTTTAGATTTTATCCATGCCAGGGAGAATGAGAAAAATACCTCAGCAGGGCCAAAGCCCGTGGATTCATTGTGCTAAGCTCACTTCCCCCAGAGAGGGATTAGAAATATTTTATTCCAAATCCAAGCTGTACTTCTAGTGTTATTGTCAATAAGGTGTCCCCGCCCCCCCAAAGTTGCTGGCTTTGGAACTGAATGATTCTCACAGCTAAGAAGGTTAGAAGGGGTGAGTGTCTGAGACTTGTTTTTCAATTAGCAGGCAATTCCTAAAGCTGTTGTTTTATACCAGTGAGTCAAGAGCTAAGCATTGCTTGCACACCTGCTGTGGGAACAAGAGGCCTTATTTTTTTACATCTGCAGAGTCCAAAATAGCCCTCCCACAGGAAACAACCTTGCTTTGGGGCGGGACTCATTGTCAAGTTAACAGAGAACTAACCCCCTTTTCCCTCCCCTCCTACCAAATGAAGCTATTTCTATACTCTTTGGGCTAATTTGATAGTATCTTTTTGTTTCTGTGATCCTGTTCAGAATTGGAATGGTTTCATTAAAAATGGAAAGCTTGAAGTTTGACTAAACAGCACTTTAAGGATCTGAAGATGGTCACCAAACATTATGATTTCAGATTTTAAAAAATCTCATCTCAAGATACCTAGACGATTTTTTCCATGTTACGTGCATAAGCTTCTGGCAAGATGAAAGAATCTAAGTAGACATGGCAGGGCGCTATTTTGAAATATTAACCAATTACCCCCCACCCTTTCCTTCTGCCTCGTCCTTTTTTACCGGTGTCCCTCTTTCAAGTTCGATTTCCAAATTCATGATCTCGGGAAGTGATGACCCAGGTGAAACTTGAAGTCTTTTGAATTTCAAAAGTCTTGCCCTTGGAAAAAAAATGCAAAGACCATATATGCATTATAAAACAGCTAGCATTTACTGAGAACTTTCTAGGTGTTAGGCACGATTTAAAGCAAATGGTTTTTTAAATCTTGTTTTTTTTTTCTCTACAACTCAGAAAGATGTGTACTATTAGGGATGAGAAAGCTGAAGTAGAGAGAGAAGTGGAGTATTTTGCCCCAGATAGTGCCTCCTGTGAGCGGCAGAGTGTCTCGGGTGTTCAGGAATGTACCTGGCATTTCCACCTGTGAAGAGGAAGGGATGTTAGCTGGACTGGGTAGAGGCTGGGCTGTGGGGAGGTGTCAAGAAGAGAGCTCTGATGCTGACCCTTTAGAGCTGTCCCAATTTAGGGCAAGGCTTTTGAGTCTTTCTATTCCTGTATCAGCCAGGGATCGGATGAGGGCTGCCTAGAGGAGGGGCAGGGCTTGGGATGGAGGCAACTCTCTTCAGCTGAGGCAATTCCAGGAGGCCTCCCAGCTGAGGGTGCAGGCCCAGTAGCTGGGGGATGGGTCCCTCAGCCCCAAGCTGGATCTGGATGGCATACCACGGTGTCTACTACGGGGGCAGAAACCAGGTGGGGTGCAATTCCCAGCTTCAGCCTGATCCCTGGAGAGAGCTCTGCACTCTGTGAAAAGTTATGCCCTGGAATTTGTGCTAACTCAGAGAAGAGAGGTGAGATTTGCCTTCTTCACCTGCCAGCCTTGGGCTAATGAGCACCTTGGGAGTGGGGAGGTTTGGATGGGAACTCCCGGACACTTGAAACTCTACTGCTCCATGAGCATCAGCAACGTGGCTGCAAGGGCGGATCTCAGGAAGAGAGTCGTAGGTGTACACCATTAAAAGCGAATGCACACCGAAGCCAGGGCATGGGCACAAAGGGACGTGGAAGGAAGCTGCTGCCGTTTCTACAGATCTAAAAGCATTCCCTAAACTGGAGGTAAGTGGTGAATCAGAGGAGAGAGGCCTGCAGGGGGGTTGGAAATACATGAGCCCAAAAGGAACTTAAGCCTCCCCTCCAGGAGAGCCTTGCAGAAAAGGTAGATTCTAGAGGAGAGGGCTGTGTGGGGTTCCCGGTGGAACCTTAGGCAACTAAGAGAGGGTGCCGCCAAAGGATCCCATGTGCCTGGGAGGGAAAGGGGTAGGGTGTCCCAGATGCCTTGGTATCCTAGGGTAGGTAGAAACAGGGGGACATTCCTGTGACAGGAGGAGGACAGGACAATAGAGCAACAGGGGACGATGCAGCCATTTGTGTGAATGGATGTCAGAAAACCAGGCTGGGCAATAGCATCTCAGTGGATGCCAGTGTGAACCTGTCTCCTTCCTTGGTAGGACATCACCACCCTCAAATTTACACCGGGAATGGGGGACCCTGGACTAAGAACATGTTCCATCACCTGGACAGATGGAGGCTCAGAATAGAAACTGAGTTCAAGGAAACTAAAGAAGGCTGAATTCCGTTTATGGAATGCGTTTGTCACTGCCACATGGAGCGAGTGTAAACAAGGTCTTTAGGAAACCTCTGAGCTTACAAACGGATGCCTCAGACCATGGGTGTTAGCTCGGCCTGTTTTTGCTCACTGTAATACTGCTTTGCTGGAATCTTCTTTTTCTTATGTAAAGAGTAAATCAGACTGTGATTTGATCATGGAAGGACCGAATGCATGGATGGAGGGGTAGATTACTGAGTAAAACGCAGGCCCTAAGGCAGAGCACATGTTTTATGGAATTTCATTACATGTTTGCAGTTTCGACATCACAACCCATGTGCCCAATACATAGAACTGTGGGGATGCACATGCGCACACACGCACACACACACATGCAGACACACATGCACATGCATATGTCCATGTACACATGCGTACTCACACGTACACACGTGCAGACACACACCACAGGTACTTACATGCACATGTGTGTGCACACATAGAAACACACACATGCACACGCATAGTCTTCTGAGGCTTTTATTTCTTTTTCTTCCTTCTTTCTTCACACTATAGTGCATTGGAAGAACAAAAATAATCTAAAGAAGTCTATGGCAGCTTAGAGGCATGTGAGTGTCGGTGTGTGCGCCCGACCAGGGTCTCTGCTACGGTTCCTCTCGGGAAGCTTTTCTTGTCTATTTCAAAGCCCTTCACAAGTTTAACATGGACAGGAGAACAAGGAAGAGGGAGCTGCGGCTTGGAAGGAACAGAAAGAAGTGACTGACTTTGGGCTACTCTGGCGGAGTAAATGGACTATAAAATGCAATTTTAGATTAAATAAGTGTTTTATGTGTAGCACGATATTGATTTTGTTTCCAAAGGCAGAGGGTGAAGAATTATGTGCAGGCCTGTACATGTATGAGTGAGTGTGTGTGTGTGTGTGTGTCAGCCAACCTGTGAAGAATATGAGGGTGAGTTTTGATTTCACTTGAAAGAACTTGATGACTAATATTTTTGGCTTTCAACTCTTAGTTTTAAAACAATGGCTCCTTTCCCTCTCCTCTAACCTATATGCTTTGGTAGCATGCAGGAGTTTGTTAACTCCTTCCCCCAAAGTCCCCATTCTCTCCCCCATGCTGGTGACTGTGACATCACAACTTCAGCTGTGTGCGCTGCTGTTCCATCCTCACGCTTTCATCTTTGTCCTTGAAACAGAGTGACGAGACAGACCACTCTGATTTTCAGAAAGAGAAAAGATACTGGTGCCCTTCCATCATCTTACCACTAATGTCCCTTCCATCTTTCTAGAAAACAAAAGTGAGATGTACAAGGTCACATACAAGTACCCCTGTGAGTCTCTCTCCAGATCACTGTTTGAGATGTACCTTCACTGGCATTAAAGAGATGTGGGAACACAAGGGTCCTCAAAGTGCCCTGGGCAAAGCTACAAGATAAAGGATGTTCATCTTCACCTTCCTCCCCATCTGTACCTTTTAAAATCTTCTAGCAAGTCCTGCATATCCCTAAACTCAGGGCCCAATATTTTTTGGAATGTTCTTTTGGGGCGAGGTGTGGTGTCCTAGCACTTTGGGAGGCCAAGGTGGGAGGATTGCTTGAAGGCCAGAAGTTCAAGACTAGCTGAGTGAGACAGTATCTCCACAAAAAAATACCAAAATTATCCAGGTGTGTTGCTACATGCCTGTAGCCGTGGCAACTCAGGAGGCTGGGGCAGGAAGATGGGTGGCAAAGCCGTAGTGAGCTATCAGGGTGCTGCTACACTCTACCCAGGTGACAGAGTAAGACCCTGTCTCAAAAAAAGAAAAAAATTCCAATGAGCAGAAAAGTGATTGGATTAATTCATTTACAGTAATAATTTTATGCATTTGAAGTTTTAAAAATAAAACCCTAAAAGATATTTTTAATTGCCTTCAAGGACAGGGAGAATAGACAAGGCTTTCTCTTTTACCCTGCTTGTGGGGGAAGTTGGTATATGAAACGTCTTACGAATCTGTATACCCGCTGATTCCATAATTACCTTCCAAGGATTTTATCTTAAGGAAATAACTGCACAAAATGTATGCACTTAGATATTCACTGTAGTAAAATTTATAATGGCAACAAAGTAAAAATAACCTACATTAAAAAGAAATAGAGTATACTACGATTTTATGGAGGCAAGACACAGAAGCCAAGACAAACCAGCTTTCCGGGAATAAAAGGGGGTGTTGGTGCTACAAAGATAAGTGCCTCTGGGAGGAATGAGGTTAAGAGCAGCACAGGGCAGCCCTGCCATTGACATTTGTGGCTTGGGGGTGAGAGGACAAATGGGAACAAACATTTCCAGAGGTGGAAATATTTAAAAGTTATCTACCAAGCTAACGACAGTTAAATACAATGTTCTGGCTTCCAACTTGGACATATATTCCTTCAAAACTACCTGTGGCCCAGGCTCAGGTCTGGGTTCCCTGGCCACCTGGCTCCAACCCACTGTCCTCCTCTCACCTCCTGCTGTGCCCTGCATCTGCGGGGCCTTGCTCACACATCACACAAGTGTGCACCCGCCAGCCTGCCTATTCAAGTTCATCCACATCCCTCCCACAATCACCTTGGCCTACTATTTGGACCCAGGGGTGCACATACCAGCAACATGAAATACCTCTGAGAGGACAGACCCAGGGAAGAAGTCCACAGAGGCCTCAAGCAGGTACAGGCAATTTGGGTTGGGAATTCAGGGATACTGGTCATCAGCAGGTGGTTTAGGAGGGGAGGACACAGACCCCAGGGGGCATGTCTCTTAGCCCCTGTGGGAGGGCCTGATTGGAAGAGAGCCAAAGTAGGGGTCCCAAGGCAGGGCCCTTGATTGCCTGAGTTCAAGGGTAATGATGCAGCTGAAGCCAGGAGGGGACTTGTGTTTATTTCCTGTGGCTGCTATAACAAAAGTGCCACAAACTGGGTGGCTTAGAACAACCTAAGTTTACTCTCTCGCAGTTCTGGAGGCCAGAAATCCAAAATCAAGTTGTCAGCAGGGCCACTGTCCTGCTGCAAGCTCTAGGGACAGATCTTTGCTTCTTCCAGCTTCTGGCAGCCCCAGTGCGACGTGGCTTGTGGCAGCATAACCCCAGTCTCTACCTCCGTCTTCCCATGGCCTTTCTTCTGTATCTGCCCCCTTTCCTCATCTTATAAGGACACGAGTTAATGGATTCAGGACCCACCTTAAATGCAGAATAATTTCATGTCAAGACCTTTAGCTCATTCCATCTGTAAACACCTATTTCAAAATAGGGTCACATTCTGAGGTTCTAGGTGAACTCCGGGGTTCACCAGTCAAGTCAATACAGGACTGAAACCAATGGGAATGCAAGGAGTGTCCATCCTTCCATCTCTTTTCTTTTCTTCTCTCTGAAAACCTGCTCCATACATCTGTATCTTAGCCAACTCTTTGTTTGTGCCTCTTTTTCCCCATGGGAGGATTTGGCTGCCCCCAAACTTTCCAGAGTTAGTTAGAGCTCCATAAGAAACTGGGAGTCTCTAGGACCCAATTTTAAATTCCTGGGAAAGAGAACATTCTTAACTGAGCTTAGATCATGGGTTCACTCCAGGTCAATAAATTTTGACCAGGGCTGGGCCTGGTGGCTCACCCCTGTAATCCTAGCACTCTAGGAGGCTTAGGTGGGTAGATTAGCTGAGCTCATGAGTTCGAGACCAGCCTGAGCCAGAGAGAGGCCTCCTCTGGAGGCATTGTGGTAGATGCCTGTAGTCCCAGCTACTTGGGAGGCTAAGGCAGGAGAATCACTTGAGCCCTAGAGTTTGAGGTTGCTGCCAAGTCTGCAGGAAAATGAGACTTTGTCTCCAAAAATAAATAAATTTTGGAGCCAGAAGCATAGAACCAAAGTGATATCATAGCTTTGGGGCAAGGGCAATTAGTTCTTTAAGTTGGCTTGTAAACTAAATGGTATGCCAAAGAAAGCCTAATACACAGAGAATTGGTTAAATTATGGCACAGGCATATGAAAGAATACCATACAACTACTAAACATTGTGTTTCAGAAGAAATGTAAATGTCAAGGTAACATGCTGATAATTAAGGGGGGCAAGCAAATTACAAAACAATATATGTGTAATATTACAGTCCTATAGCTAATAAACACACACGGAATTAAGGATAGAAGAATGTATACCAAAACATTTGCGGTACTGTCACTAAATAATAGGTTATGCATATAGAGTTTTTTTTTTTTTTTTTGCTGTTTCCCAACAATTTACTTTTAAATCAATTGAAATTGTATTAAATATACTTGAAAACAGAGACTTATTAGTAGTGAAATTTAAGACATAATTGAGGGAAATTTGAGGGTCATAGCCCCAGGGAACATCTGTTAGGTTATTTGCCTAATGCACAAAGATTTCTCTTTCCCTGAAATTTGATTGGTGCCATCACCTGTAAACTCCACAGCCCAAGAGGCAGGCACATTCTTCCACACGTGGACCAGGGAAACAGGGAAGAAAGGAAAGAAGATAATGAAGCAGATGTCAAAAGTTACAAAGACAAAAACACAGAGGGTCTGGACAGCTCTTCAAATCTGATTTACTCTTCCCATGACATTTTTTTTTTTTTTTCTTAGACAGAGTCTCACTTTTTCACCCCTGGTAGAGTGCTGAGGCTCAAAGCAACCTCAGACTCTTGGACTCAAGGGATTCTCTTGCCTCAGCCTCCCATGTAGCTGGGACTACAGGCACCTGCCACAGTGTCTTGCTGCTTTAGAGACAGGATCTCACTCTAGTTCAGGCTGGTCTTGTGAGCTCAGGCAATCCTCTTTCCCCGGCCTCTCAGAGTGCTGGGATTACAGGTGTGAGCCACTGCACTGGCCTCCCAATGTCTCTTGACATTTGTGCTCCTGAGTTCATTTTGACAGTTCTTTATGTTTATAATGTCTTTTTATATTTAAATGAGCTCAAGTAGATTTCTGTTGCTTGCAACTGAAGAGTTTTGACCAATAGGGGACCCTTCTCAGTTCCTCCAAATCATAACCCAGAGGTGAGCATGAGTAGGTAGACCCAGTCTAAGAAGGAAAATTCTCAGGTATGAGGGTCAGCCTTCTGAATGGCCTGAGTGCCTAAGGCACCAGACATTGAAAAGGAAAAAGTGATAGAAGTAAGAGGCTGGTGAGAAAGAAGAGGTGAGCAGGAGGCCAAGCGAAGAGGAAAGCCCAGGGAGGGGAGGAGCACCACCCGGTGAGAGAGCTCTGGACTCTGGAAAGCCAACAGACATGGCTTCAGAAGGCCCCTCACCCCTGACCTGGGGTAATCTTCAATTCACATTTGGTCACTATCCCTTAAGCAGACTTGTCTTTTATGAAAGTCAAATCAGGCCAGCCCAGTGGCTCATACCTATAATCCTAGCACTCTGGGAGGCTGAGGCAGGTAGATTGCTTGAACACAGGAGTTTGAGACCAAGCAAGAGCAAGACCTTGTCTCTACTAAAAATAGAAAAACTAGCCGGATGACATGGTGGGCACCTGTAGTCCCAGCTACTCAGGAGGCTGAGGCAATAGGATCTCTTGAGCCCAAGAGTTTGAGGTTGCTGTGAGCTATGATGCCATGGCACTTTACCCAGGACAACTGACTGAGATTCTGTCTCCAAAAAAAAAAAAGTTAAATCAGTTCCAATATCAGTGAAACTTTTTTGCTGACCTAATATTCATAGCCATCAAGATGACCATCCACCCCACCCCCTGCCCAGTATCTGAGTCCCACTAGGCACAGCAACCATCTGAAGGCCCCAGTATGGGGCGTTTGGAGGAGATGGGATTTCCTGACTCCTCTTGCTATGGGGAGCTACACGCTGAGCACTGGGCTCAAGTTTCTTTCTTGACCACAATCCAAATCAGTGTTTTATTTGCCTCAGGTTCTATTCCCCAGTTCTCTCTAGAGAAACTGTAGCCCAGGAGCATTAAAAGGTCAAGTAACACTTCTGGATAGCCTCTCAGATCCAAGCGTTCTACTGTCACTGGTTAAATATCAGTGCTGCATCAATAGATATTATCTATGGAATAAAACAAGAATCCATGGGTCCACACTGATACAAATAAAAAACAAAAAATAGGCTAGAAAGGAAAATGGAATGCCAGTTGGTAAGTAGGAATAATGAAATTAGAAAATTATCATTTGATAAACATCATGGTTGCAATTGATTCAGGCAAGAATCACACCAATGGGTGCTAAAATTGGTAGGTGAAAGTTTGATGAAAAAAAGGATATCTACCTAATGTAAAGAATCTCATCACAAAATTATTTTTAATTACAACGGTGTGTACTGTATATGCACACATGTGTGCATATCTGTATATGTGTACACTTTATAGTGGAGAAACCCAGCATGCTGAACTTTAATCAAGAGATCAAAGTTAACCTCACCCCTTCCCGGATAAATCAGAGTCCTGCCTACTGATACAATGTGTCAGGATGTCACATCCCTTCTGTGGCCTTCCTGCCTAAAGTTTAACCACAGATAAATCCAGAGTGAGGGACATACTACAAAAATTTCAAGTTCATAAAAGATAAAGACTCTAAAATTATTCTAGTTTAGAGCAGCCCAAAGAGATAAAACAATTAAATGTGGCACAGGATCCTAGACTGAAACCTGCACCAGAAAAAAAATGTTTTATTTTGCTATAAGGGATGTGATTAGGAAAATTAAAAAACTTTAGATAAAGCCTATAAATTAGATATTAATAATAATATCTGAAGAATTTAGGAGTAAAAGGGTATAATGCTTATAGCTTAAGTCAGAAAATTAGAACTCTTAGATATATTATTAAAATGATACATATGTATATTCACACGCAAACATACACACACAGAGAATATACAAAGAAAATGTGATAAAGGCAAAAATTAACATTCAGGGATTCTGGGTGAAGTTATTTTGAGAGTTTTTGTTCTATTGCAATTTTTCTCTAAATCTGGAATTATTTTAAAATAAAAAAAAACACGTGTATACCACTCCTATTTGTTAGGATGAAGCATCAGTGGCCCATTTTTCCAATGGTTAATAAAGTGACATTTTGTTCCAGCATGGTGTCAGCTTTGGCTTCATAACGAGGGTCACTTCCCAAGTCTCCCTTGTTCTCTGCAGCTGTTTGGTGTTTGTGAGCACTGGCCTTTCGTCCCAGGCTGCAGATGGACCCAGGGGGCCTTACTGTCCTGATAGTCACCCAGGACACAGCTGGTGTGTGGGGTCTGGGAGTGTCTGTAGGAAGCTGGGCAGTCTCCTCCCAGGGGCTGAGCTGGGCTGGCGGAGGGGAGGGGCTAGTTAGGAATGACACCAAGGGAGCAGGGGAGACGGAGTGGGGGGAACATCTCTGCTTTCCCTTCCTTTCCAGGATCACCATGTTATCCTTCAGAAACATTTGAGTGTTTCCCTAACCACTGTCACCAGATAGGTCTTCTGGGTTCCCTAGCAATTCTGAAAAGTGAATCTCTCGCGACTCCTTCCCCTTTACACACATGACTATGCACACACACATATACATGCACACACATGTGTGTGCACGTATAGTACACACATACCTGCATATGCAAACATGCTTACTGAGAACATCTCCCTACCCGCACCTTCCCTGGGGTCCTGTCCCGGTCTTACATCACCCAGTGCCCAGCAGCTGAACGTCAATGGTTAAGTATGACATCTGGGTGCAATTGCTAATCAGGAACACTTAGCAGGGCTCCAGGTGCAAGCAGGGCCCTGCTGGCTTTCCAGAAAATTGTAAGTGCTCAGTAAGATATCTGTGTCTGGTTCTGCCAGACACATCATAAAACCTCAGAACTTATATGCTGATGGCAAATGTCCTTAACAGTTAGTTGTCTTCTCTTAGAGGTTTCAATATGGCATTCATTGAGGGTAGAAAAAAAATATTATTGCTGTCCCTGAAGGGAAATAAATGAAATACTTCATACGTGATGCCAGACTGCGTGGTCAACACGCTGCTGTTGTGTAGAGTTTAATTTGGGCGGAAGTGTCGGGAGCCAGGTCCCAGATGCTGAGTGATCAGAACTCAGAGGGGACCTGGACGAGTCAGTGTCTGGAATGCGGCTTGGCTTGAGAAGGAACTGGCAGGAGCTCAAGGGTGGGAGAGACATGGTGGTGTCTGGGAACTGGCTAAGTCATGAGCCTGCTGGCTGCTGGTGACTTGGTCCTCTATAGCACAGAGTTGCAGGCTCACAGGCACCACTGCCACCTGGATGGAGGTGGTGGGGGTGAGGGTCCGGGAGATCTGAGGGGGCCAAGGATGTCCCAGGTAATTTATGAGGGCAATTGTTTTAAAGGGACCTTCCCAGAAAATGTGTCTCCTTCAAACAATGAGCTCATCTCCAGCAGTGAGTTAGTGATTACTCAGCAGAGGCCCCTGTCTGGAAGGTGGTGGGGGACAGTGACAAACACCTCCTTCAAAGGAAACCAACCATAGTGGACTTAGATGAAGAAATGCCATGCTTGGAAGCTGGGAAAGAATTTGGTTTCTTCTGAAGGAAACAGCGGGACAGACTGCAGATGAAAGTGCATGACTTCCCATGACTGTGTTCTCAGGAGGTTGTCCAAATCTTTCCTTAATTTGGGTTTGTGAGCCTTTCCATCCTGGCCATGAGTTGCATAAAGACAGTTTATTTCAAAGCCTGACTTTGCAAAACTGATGGAGTTCACACCTTACCCACTGGATATCATAAAATCCCATCTTGGTGCCAATGGAGGGGATGCTCTCAGAGACTTAGATGAAGTTTCACTTTGAGACCTTGTTTTGAAATGCCTGAGAATGGTGGGTCATCTCGGGGCAAAATTGGGGAACTGCTAGTGTAGCCAGTTGCTAAGACAGCTTTTGTTCACAAAAGATTGGGCCCAGAGGTCTTGAGGAGCAACCCAGTTATCCCCTGAAGAGAGGACGAACATTTACCCAAACTGCAGAATCTCCAAATAGCAGGCTATGAAGTGAATTCTTTAGCTTAACGGTAATCTTTAGCAATGTTACTTGTCATGTATTGTCTCATCTCATCTTCACAACAATCTTTAACAAATGTTTACTGGGTTTCAACACATATTTCTGAGAGCCTTGTAGACTTTGTAACTAAGCAAGGTGCTTGGGACAGCACAGGGAGCAGACAGGTGTGGTCTCAGCCCTCACAGATTTAGCCTATCTTGAGAGAAGACAGTAATTATAAATGCTACTTAACTCCAAGGTGGAACAATTTCTTGCCTTCATTTTACCAAGGAAAAAAATTGAGGTTCACGGGTAATTCCTCTTGCTCAGAACTATAGGAAAAAACTATTTTCTATTATATCATCCTCTGTCCTAGGATCAATAATTTCAGTTAGATTGCTTTACCAGGTAACATTTCTTTGTCACAAAAATGTAAGTTCAGGTGAGAATTTACTTTATAAAAATAACTAATATTACAGAAATTTATTAAATATAGACAACGTCCACTACCTATTTTATTTTTGACCCGTTTTTGTTGTACTGGTAATTTTTTTTTCTTTCAGTTTTTGGCCAGGGGTCAGGTTTGAACCTACCACCTCTGGTATATGGAGCCCATGCTCTACTCCTTGAGCCACAGGCACCACCTTGTTGTACTGGTAAATTCTAACAAAATATCCGAGTTCTCCATTCCCTCACACAGTCATACTAAGACTTTGAAAAAGTAACTCCTCAAATCTGACCTTCTCTGTAACAGATTCCCTGTGTTCATGTTCAAAACATCCTCACAACCAAATTCACAAGATTAAAATGATTTTACTCTTTTCTGTCTAGTCTGGGCTTAGAACGATATCTGACACATAGTAACTGTTGGACAAATGTTGAGTCAGTCATGATTAGCTTCAGGGTTGTTTTAAAACAAACAAACAAAAATCCTACATTTTTCTTCCTTCTTCAGATAGAACACGATCTTACATTTCACAAACTGCCCTGATTATTCACTTGAACCTACACAACCCATAAAATCCAATGTCAAGGTGAACATTCTTAATCTTATATAAGAAAATTTCAATTAGCCAAGCTAATTAAGGAGGGCTGGTTCTCGAATAATTTCAGAAATTAATAGTACCAGAATTGTTATAATAGCATGTCTCAAAAGATCTCTCCCAAAAGGGATGGTTTAGTTGAGAAGAAGTTGAATGGGATGTAAACATATTTGGAATCATCTTGAAGCATGTTTCAATGTGCCCACTGAGTACGTGTTTCTTTGATGTGGATTTTGTTTTCATTAGGCTGACCACAGCATTCAGAATATATAGTCAGTATTTTCTGGGATGACAAAAGTACAGTTTGCAAACTTCTTGCTTCTCCCGAGGGGAAATGAAGACCGGAGTGGAAAGGCAGCAGACAAAAAAGGAGAAATGAAGGGATTATACTTAGGCTTCTCCATTTCTCATTATTTGTCCTTCAATGTTCTCATGTTTGTAATGATAGAACTACAGTCAATGATCTATGTCTACAATCCTTTATGGAGATGCTGCAAGCTACCATATATAGAAAAATACATCCCAAAGACAAATACGAGGGGGTCTAAAAATTCTTTCCCACGAACATTCAGTTTACTGGGCAGTAAATAAATGGAGAAAACAAGGTCATACTGAGAAATACAGTTTGTCATTTTCAATGATTCTGAGTCATCTTTCATCAAACAGGTGGTGGAACCAATTCTTAGATTGAGAAGGAATTTACAACATGGAGCTTCAATTTTATCAAATCTCTTAAGCTGCCATCCATCCATGGAGAAAAGGGATCTAGGGGGCAGTACCTGTGGCTCAAAGGAGTAAGGCGCTGGCCCCATATACCAGAGGTGGTAGGTTCAAAGCCAGCCCCGACCAAAAACTGCAAAAAAAAAAAAAAGAGATCTAGGAGTGGGACCAATCACAGTCAGATGTTACAAAATCTCCCTGGTCACTCTGTTTGCAGGACCTTGATCTCCCTCCCTTTTCTGTATTTCCCAGTGGATCAACCATATAGCATATCCTAGGGCATCACTGGACCAGAGCAACGTGCCACAGGGGTGGACCAAATGCCAAGTGATTTATGATGATTTAAAACTCCACGTACAAGCTCTAGCGTTCAACACACAACTATGTGAGACAATTGTGAAGTAAAGAACTTCTTGAAAGGTCCCCCAAACATACACCAATCACTTTCAGCCCAAAGTTATCTTGTCCAACTCCTGTTGGAGTTCTTATTATAACTTGTTCAAGGTCGTCAGATTAGTTAGCAGCCAAGGTTAAACCCAGGACTGAAGATTTCCAGTATTTTGGTCATGCTTTCATAAGCACGTGCAGACAAGACATTCCAAATCAGATTTCTCCCTCCCTCTTAAACTCATTTTTGATTTGAGTATCTTTTTTTTTTTTTGAAACTAATTACAAACTTACAGTTTGGCACCGAGCCAAGCTCAACTATATCATCGCTTCAGGCTCTTTTAGGGTAAATATCTAAGGCAGAGATTTCCTGACTGTGCTGTGAAACCTCCTCAGGGCCCACAGCATGGAGATGTGCACATGTGAGTGTCTGAGTGTCCGCACAGCTCGTGTGTGTGATGTGGGGGGCAGGGCTCAACATCTTGTCCCTCAACTTTTATAAGATTACCTCCTTCTTTCCTATTTGCTTTGGGTAAGATTTTTAAAAAGCAAGAAAAAAACTGCCTGAGGTGTCAGACATATATCCCATGGATAACATCTCCTGAGTCCCAGGAAAAAAATTATATTTTAAATGTACAATTATTATTTACAATTACCAAGTCTGTACTACTGACACTTCTATAACTTTGGGCTGTCTAGTCCACAGGCTCCATTCATTATCTGGTTTTTTTTTTTTCTGTTGGATCTCTTGCGTATGTGTTCAATGACCAGCATGCCTAACAGGCATTTCATATACAGAATCACTGTGTTGTCTCATGTGTAACTGAAAGTCAAAATTTCACAATACAGCAGTGTGCTGATGCACAGAATCTATCAGTCTAGGTCACAAGCCTGAATTCTTCAAAACGAATACAGATGCTCCTTGCCTTACAATGGGGCTACATCCTGAATAATCCCTCATAGTTAAAAATATAAGTTGAAAATTCATCTAACACACGCCTAATCTGCAGGACATCATAGCTTGGCCTGGCCTCATGTAGACATGCTCAGACACTTTGCATTAGCCTCCATTTGGGCAAATCACCTGGCAACCCCATGACTGTAGAGTATCAGGTGTTCGCCCTCGTGATGCTGTGGCTCTCTACCACCGCACGGATTCTCCACAGAATGTCATCCACGCAATCACTGGCCCAGGAAAAGATAAAAATTCAAAATTCAAGATGTGGTTTCTACTGAATTCTTATTGCTTCCACATCATCATAAAGTAAAACAATTGCTAAGTCAACTCATCTGAAGTTGGGGACTGCCGTATATAAGATAAAGCCACTTCAGGATATTGCTTTGGATAGTAAATGTACAGACTGGACCATCCCTATGCCCAGTGAGAAGACCTGGAATACTGTGGGGATGCCCTCTCCACCCTTCCACATCCCCAACACAGTTTTTGACCTAAAAGGAGGTCTTGATTTGGAGAAATGGACAATGTGGAAACTGCTAAGTGATTTCACTATGACTTCCAGTGGAAAATGACTTGGAAGCTGTAGCATATTTCCAAGTAAATAATGTACCTGAAGGTATCTGAAAGTTATCTTTCTTTCATAAGCATTTTTTGCTAGCTTTGCCTCAAGGCAAATAACCCTGGGAGAGTTAATTCAGAGAGTTGTTATTAGACAATTCTTTATCATTAAGATAGACTAATTAGCTCTTCCCTAAGAGTTCATTTTGAGGTTGGAGAGAGCACAAGAATATGGAAACTGAAGAGAGAGAAGGAAAGTCACTGGGCAGGGGGCAAACAGAATCAGGTGGTGGTATGCAAGGGAGAGATGGTGAAGACCAGCTGCAGCATTTGTTACAAATTAAAAAGAGGCGTAGAGAGCTTAAGTTTGGAATTGAAAGGCATTTTTTTCCTGACTTGTTAAGTGCGAATAACCTGATTTATAATAAACATACTAGATTATTATAGGCTTAAGTGTGTCTTTCTTATTTCTGCACACCCAGTGCCTAATATAGAACCCAACACATTGTAGTCACTCCTTAAGTGTTTATTGTTTGTAGTACTTACTATAAACAATAAACATTTAAGGAGTGCCTGTGTATGTGTGTTTCTGTACCAGAGAAAGCAAATTCCTATTTCTTAGCGTGATGCATTCCATGGTAGTACGTATGACATTAGATGCCCTCTTCATCTAATATGCATGCAATTGACCATTCTGAACTAAGAAATTGGCTTCCTCTGAATCCTGATGCTCTTAGACGGAAATTGAGATAAATATTTAACCATCCTTCTCTGTGCCCTCATGGAATTGTGTGGCATCCTTGTGCTAATTTAATATTGAATGTCTACCCATATCTCAGTGACAAAAGAAGTTAAAGTTAGTACATGGGTCGCTACGAAAGTTTTGAGAAAGACTGTGTTGTGGTTCATTATGTCACTTCCAGGAAACACAGTTGACAGCATCCTTTCTGATTCACCCATGCAAGTTTCAACTTACTCAGCTTACCAGTGTTGCTGGGAGGGATTCATGTGTTTCCGTCCACATGGATTTTATGTTTCTTGATTTTTGTGTATCCCAAAACATTTGTAGTGACCTATTTTACAAAAATAACATTCTTCTTCACCTATAACTTGAAGTAAAATGAAAATTTATAAAAATATTTTGAGATCTGAAGTCTACAAAGACTTTTGACAGACACAGACTAATTTTGTGATGGACCTGTTATATTTTTATGACTATGAGCTCATAAAATTATATCAGAGATTATTTATAACAAACAAAAAAAAGGTACATGTACATTTTTCAGTTTTTAAGAGAAATGGGCATGGTATTTCCTAATCCATGGAGTTTTTGTTCACAGAAAGGGCTAAGTAAGGGGAAAAAAATCCACAGAAAAGCACTATATTAGCCAAATGAACCAAATCAGGAAAGGGTAACACTATTTGCAATTTAACCAGCCAAGTTAAACATGACATGATTAGAGCCAATCTTTGGGGACCAAGTTAGTAGTAATTGTCCCTTGTTTAACTTGGCCAATTAAAGGCCAAACTTTTCTAAATTGGCTATTTTCAAAGCAATCACACCTTTGCACTGAGATTTTTTTTTCAGCTTGCCATTTTTAATTTAGGTATTTGACTAGTTAATGGATGTATGTGTACATGGATCTATGCCTAAATATTTGCACATAATACAAAATTAATACACATTTGTGTTAAACAGAATAATTGGCTTTTTATTAATATGCTGTTTAATGAAATCAGGGTCATATATGTTTTTTCATGTCTAATAACTTCCAACATCTGGAGAAAGTATCTAAGCTAAGTAAAGAGTCCTAGGAAGTATTATAACTATGGTAAGACAAAATAATCTAGCAAAAGTAGGCTAGAAGACTAAATGTTCATTTTTTTCTACCAACCATGAATGCATGGAAATCTTCATTTCCTTCAACATCATGAGTCAGTTAATACTTATTAAATACTCATTCCATGTGGAAAAATGCTCTTGACTAGGCTCTGGGCGACTCCCACCAAAGCTCCAGAAATTATCACTACTTCAAGAAGTATCTGCTCAGAGAAGAAAACAAGAAGAGAATCAAACCATTCAAGGCATGAATATAAGGTACTGAGAGTTGGAATCAGCTACTCAACTTTATCTATTGGGATAAAAGTATATATGTAAGTATTACGAGTTAGGACACTGAAAAGGAGAAAAGGAAGGAGATTGGTGTAGCTTTATGAATGGAGCTCAATGGACTTAGTCAGAAAAGGTTTTCTGGGAAGCCCAGTAGAGTAAGCACTGGAAAGGAGGGTTGGAGGCCCCACACTAAAGGAAATAATTGAACATAAGCTTTGTAAGGGAAAAAAGCAATATGTGCTCTCAACTAAGGGAAATAGATCTTTCCAAACACCACTAGGACACAAGGGCGGATGCGGTTTTTTACATGAAGTGTAAATCTACAGTACAGGCTAGAGAAGACTTGAACTCTCAAGATTTAAGGACATTTTCTGCCTATCAGAATGAGCAGTTGCTTAAGAATTTTGATACCATGCTGAACGCATTATGGCTAATTTTATAACAGCTTTTTAACATACACATTCCATTCTTTCTCTGTGGAGATGAAAACCTTAACATCAGCACTTGTTTTGATCAATGGAGGACTTGATGACACAAGAGACCAATGTGACTGCTGGGTGAAGCAGATGTGGTATTAAATTACAATTTCTACCCTGAGGTGATGTGCTGAGGCTTGGAGGAACCAAGAGGAGAACTGGATCCCACCTGTTTAAAGCGAGAACTTAAAACTCTCTCTGTCTTTCCCTCCTTTGCTTTGAGGAAAAAAGAAAGCTTCTTTTTCAAAAGGATTACTGTCCTTGGTCACATTTGTGACATTTCACTGGCCAGCACAGTAGTGAGTATCACAGATGGAGGCATGGGATGGTAGAAGAGGGGCTTGGCTAAAGTCATCCCTCTCTTACAACTCTAAATGTTTCTTTCTTCCCCGATGAAGGGGAGCCTGACCAGCCTAAGAAAGGCTGAAGCCCTAAACCTCAGCCCTTCTAGCATTGGGCCAGAGTTCTTGGTTTCTCTGGTGCCCTCTGGAACTTTGGATTGGCCTTTGTTCACTTCAGAGTACTATAGCCAAAGGCTTAGATTTGGGGAAGAAACCAATGCCATCAGGCCTATCTGCTTTGATTTTTAGGCAGAGCTTAACCAAAAGTTTGGCACTTGCCCCAGTCCCTTAGACTGTATCAGAAGAAGGAGGAAAAGTGGTTTGAGGAAAAGGAAAGGGAAATTTATTAATTTGCCAGCACACAAGGAGGATGTTAGACTCTTGTCTTAAAATACCATTGTTCTATCTATAAGCAGAAATATAAAACTTTTAAAGAGTTTTTCAGCTTCAGGCTATTGCTGTTTAATGATAGCATCTCCAGGGAAGATAATCTCATGACCGCTGATGGGATAATTCTGTTAAGCCATCTCCTGTGGTACATAAACACCACCAAGAACACCCCTCCCCCCTCTGATTACTAGCATCAGTCAGGGATGTAGGTTTTAATTCCCAAAAAGAGTTGGGAGGATATTTTAAAGAGGCAACTCATAAAATATTTTGCCCTTTTACAGGCCATTCCCTCTGTTACAAGCTCTCTTGGAATCTGCATCCATAACAGATGCATTATGTTTTGGTGGCTGAAGTCCCAGCTGAAAACAAAGCATTGTTTGGCATTGAACGTTATTTTCTTCACACATATATTTACTCTGGAGGCATTGCATGGAGGTAAAACTATTTTAAGACAGAATTTGCATATTCTAAATTTTTCTGGCCCCAGTATCATTAAACTACCCAAATTAATTATCATAATGATCATCTTTTAATACCACTCCAAACTGTAATCTCCAACAAACATGGGTTTATAACCGGCCCCATGAACAAATTTCAGTGACTCTATGTTTTTTTATAATCCTCTTCCTTAACTAACTACTTGACCTTATGTGTTGTTTCCCCCAAATGGTGGATTTTCTGCAAGACAAAGGAGCTGAGATTCTGAAGGCCCCTGAGTAGACTTCCTTATGCCAAAACTCACTATTCCCCTTAACTTGCCCCCAATGCACCTAGCCCTTTGTTAGTTATACCATGACCTGCCCCAAGGTATGTGGCCCTTCCTTTAAAAGCCCATGATCTCTGTTAATCAGAGAGGTGGATTTGAGGAAGCTACTCCCCATTGTCTCTGAGATGTCTGTCATATTAAAAAATTTCTTTCTTCTTTGGCAAACCTTGTTTCAATAATAGGATCCTTGTGCCAGGAGCAGCTGCACTTAGGTTGAAACCCCCTGTGGTTTCAACATCAGGTTCTAACATTGCTTCTTCTACCCTTGTAATTTTGGGCAAGTTGTTTACTTACAAAATATTTTATTTTCAATGATAAAGTTTGATGATTGGCAAAAAAAAAAATTTTTTTTTGGCCTGATACCATAAGATATGTTCCTTAATCAACGTCTATTTTAACAGACCTACATTGAATCCTGACTATGTACAAGGTACTATGGAGAATGTTAAATAGTCATGGCTTCTGCCTTTGATCTAAGGAGAGGCAGACCCATAAAAATGGCTCCTAAACACAGATATAAATAAATGGACCCAGTGGGGCTATGCTTTGTCATTTGGGATGCTCAATGCAAAAGATAGCATAGTCTTGGAGGTCCTAGGTTGGGTGAAAAAAAAAATCGTCTTAAAGAGAATTAACTTTGTGACTGGTAAAGGAAAAAAATAGAGAAAGAAAAAGATAGTATCAAGGGCAGAAATAGTGTTGATTAAACCAAAGTACCACCCTTATAATTCTGTCTATTTCATGAAAGATACATGTGTATTAAGCATATCTTTTTGTCCCAATGTTTTGATATGTAAGGCCTTGCTGGCCTTGGAGAGATGGCTCCTTCCAGGGCCAGGTAGTTCCTAGAGGTAGTAAAGGACTTGTCTGTAAGTATACCATTCATATGCAAACCAACCAATCCTGAGCACACACTCCAGCCACCTCCTTCAGTGGGCTATTACACTTTGGACCATTATCCACCTGCCTTAATCAGCCCCTATACCCAAGAGCCCACTGGAATTATCCTAGCCAATCAGAAACCTGCTTACTCTGACTCACACATTCCTTCCCACAGAAATCACAATAAAGGCTTGTGCCCACGTCCTCCTCACTCCATCTATCTCCTGACAGACCTGGCATGGCCCCTTCCTCTGGGGGGGATGGATGAAACTATCATTTCAACGACATTGAAAACTATCTTTTCACTGACAGTTATCTCCAGATCTGTTGGTCTTGCGATATCTGAATAATAATAAAAGTTACATTTTAAAACAATGAGCTATATGTAAATGGAAGATTGTAAAAGACTGTGGCAAAAAGAAAACACGAGACAATAAAACCTCAGGAGAGGGTTAAGAGTTTAAAAACACAGCTGGAGATAGTGTGGGACAGAGACCAGGTGCCAGGAGCCTGGACAGCACAGCCGCTGGCTCCAGCCACTGTGAGTGAAGGGAAAGACATTTGAAGAAAGGAACTCAGGCTTCATAGGCAGGTTCAGCTTTTGTACCCTTTTACTGCCTTATAGTTCCTTTTATGTGATTTCCTTTTAAGTACATTTCTATCTTCTCACCTTGTGGTCAGAATGCCAGCAAGAGAGTTGGCAAGCTTATTTTCACTGGGTTTCAGACATTCCTGAGATTGTTGGGATAAAAAGAGGGGACAGGGCTACAGAAGGGGGAACATGCTGACAATGGAGATTTCTTGCCACCTGTCACTCCATTACACTAATGTCTCTTCTTCTTAAAATTTTAATCCGAGCATGTTATTTTCCTATTTTAAACATGCTGATTCCCGTCACTATAAAGTTTGGAATACAAAGGCATCTACAGTTCGGTTGGAACCTGCCCTTCCAGCTCTTCCACCCACTGAACTTCACCGAACCGTCAATTTCATGAAATTTCTCAGCATTTCTTAAAGAGATTATACCTTTATAACCCATGGAGTCCTCACTCAACAAAAACAGAGAAATGGGAAAGAAAACCTTCACCAACAAGAATCTTGCCACAAAGACGGGACTTTCTGATAAAGGCATGGTTGGAAAACATGGTCTCTTTCATTCTATTCCTCCCTTTTGTCAGAAATACCTGATAGGTGACTTACATACTCTGGGGCACTGGCAGCGAGTGGAGGATATAGCCAGGTCTGCAGAGCACATGCCATATCCCTTTACACAACTAGCCTCCCAGATGTGGCCAGAGCCCTTTACCTAGTCATTGGCAGGAAGAAGAGAAAGTGAGGAAGATGATCAGATCTATCTACACGACTTGCCACAGTAAGTCTGGATATGCAACAGGAGTCAGGACTTCCCCACCCAACTGTTACAGGGCAGCCCCCTGCTCAGGGCTAAGGCACTGCTCCCAGAATGTTAAGTGCTCATTCATTGGGATGCAGGGCATTGGTAAATACAGTTTTCATCCTTCATCCTCTGAGTCTGGGAAGAACGACACACCAGTGATAGACCTTCCTTTGAGTCTAAGACTGAAATATGGGAAGAAGGAATGCAGCACCTCTCCATTATCCTCATCAAGTTGGACTCTAATTAATGTTTATATCTGTTTCTCCCATGGATTCCCATCTGGATCCACCAGTGCTTAACAGAGTTAGTAGTTAGCAATAATAAATTTCTGTATTGAGCAATTAACAACAAACAAATAATGAATCGAATGAATGAATTCCAGGCAGAGGAGAATGTATCTAAACTTCTGTAAATTTTCTTTTTTTTTTGAGACAGAGTTTCACTTTGTCACCCTTAGTAGAGTTCCATGGCATCATAGCTCATGGCAACCTCTAACTCTTGGGCTTAAATGATTCTCTTGCCTCAGCCTCCCAATAGCTGGAACTACAGATGCCTGCCACAACACCCATCTATTTTTAGAGACGAGGTCTCACCATGGCTCCAGCTGGTCTCTAACCTGTGAGCTCAGGCAATCCACCCACCTCAGGCTCTCAGAGTGCTAGGATTACAGGTGTGAGCCACCGCACCTGGCTAGACTTTTATAATTTTATAATACAGGCTAAGCAATAAGCCATAATGATAAAGAATTCCACATACATAATCTCATAAAATCTTTAAAACAACCTTGGGAAGTAGGATTATTCCCATTTTTCTTGTGAGAAAACTGAACAATAGGTAGATCAAATCAGCCACATCAGGGCACATAACTAGTAGATGGGAAAGTAGGACTGAGACCCCAAATCTTTCAGTTCTAAGTAGACAACACCAAAACTGTCTGGCTAGTCTCATGGAGAGACTCATCATGAGAGGATGGGAAGATGGTGAGGGCAAAAAAGACAGGGGAATGGTTATCATATTTTACTATGCTTAAGAATGAATTGAAGTTTAGAATACACCTACCCACCTGTAAAAAAAGACATACAACTTAAAAGAATGATGAGCACATAGTATGTAGTATGAACACAAAATTCACAAAAGAGAAAGATTCTCAACCCATCTAGGAATGAGGGAAACACAAATTAAATGGATGAGATGTTCTTAGCTCATCATTAGTGAAAATGTAAGAAGTTTGATCATATCAAATGTGATGCGGATGTGGGGTAATACAATGGGAACCGTCTTACATTCTTGGTGGGAGTGTCACATGGTGTAGCCCCTTAGAAGAAAATTGTCTGATTGGATGTACGACTCACTCCTGTAATCCCACCATTTTAGGATGCTGAGGTGGGTAGATTGCCTGAGCTCAGGAGTTCAAGACCAACCTAAGTAAGCCTGTCTCTACTAAAAATAGAAATACTAACTGGGCATTGTGGCGGGCACCTGTAGTCCCAGCTACTTGGGAGGCAGAAGCAAGAAGCTAGAAGCCAGGATTGTGAGCTAGGCTGATGCCATAGCACTTTACCCAGGGCACAGAGTGGGACACTGTCTCAAAAAAGAAAAATAAAATTGAGGGGTTTCTGTTAACATATAAAATGCATATTCCATCTATGCCCGGCAATGGTCTAGGAGATTGATTCTGTGTATCTCAGGGGATGGGCAAGACTTACTGCAGGGAAAATATGATAACTTCTATTGCTATTTAACTTCATGCCAGTCTTTTAAATGTCTTGTGGGAATCTATTTGGGGGAAGCTATAGTGTCCTGCTTAGCAGCTCTTTCAATAGTCTCTGGTTCCCAGCTGGCAAGTCAGCTCCAAAGTCATGCTTGGATAGTTTCTAGGCCTATTGCCCTATGCTGCCTCACCCATCCTAGGCAGCCTGTGTATGATGACTGGTCAGTATGGGGGTAGAAAGTCTGGCCTCTTGTCTCAATTCTAGACAACTCTGAAGAGCCACTCCAGCTCTGGAGCTCCTGAGGGATCCACTGAGTCCTCTGTGGTGTCTACATAGTAGTTCATTTTCTCCCTCGGCCCTCATTCTGCTCTCTCCAGTAAAATTCCTTTGTGCAAATCTCAGAGCCCCAGAGTCTATTTCCTAGGAATTGACCTGAAACAGTTTTAGAATGTACACACTGGTACAAAATCTCCTGTGTATCATTCTCACATACAGAACTGCACATATATTTTGGTGCATGCTCAAAAGTACATTTTCCTGATGGGGTTGCCTAATAGAGATTGAATTGTGTGTACCCTGTCCAAAATTCCTATGTTGAAGTCCTAACCTCCAGTATTGATATGGCCTTATTTGGAAATAGGGTCCTTGTAGAAGTAATTGATCAAGTAAAAATGGAACAAGTTAGGCCCCTAAGCCGATATGACTGGTGTGCTTATAAAAAGGGAAAACTTGGGATAGACAGGCACACAGGAGGAAGGCCATGTGGACATTGGAGTTATGCTGCCCCAAGCCAGCGAATTACCTGAAGCTAAAAGAAAGGCCTGGGAATGATCCTTCTCCAGCACCTTCAGAAGGAACAGGGCCCTGCCGACCTCTTGATCTTGGACTTCTGGTTTCCAGAACTGTGGGAAAATAAATGTCCATTGTTTCAGCCCCTTCATTTGCAGGGCTTTGTTAGGGCAGCTCTAGCAAATGAACACAACCCCTGAGAGAAACAGTCATGACTATGGACAGGGATGTATTTTTTGCAAACTTGTAATAGCAATAAAGAAAAAAATTATAAACAAGTTAAATGTTTGTCAGTAGCTACCTGAAATAGGACACATTCCTATTATGGAATTTATCCTCAATTAAAAAGGATGTGGTAGGTCTTGTTATACTGGCACAGTCACTGGTAACTGTCACTGAGTGAAAAAGGAAGGAGCTGAATGATAAAATGCATAGAACAATACCATTTACCTTACGTATAAGAGATGCAAAAGAAGGCTATACCCTCCTATAAACTTGTCTATGGAGATGAGCATATAGAAAGGACTGGAAGGACAGGGTCTAAATCTTTGACATTGTTTGCCCTGGGGAAAGGCGTAGGAATTAGAGGGGTGTTAGATGAATTCTTCCAACAGTAATATTTAAATTTTAACAGGAAAATATATTCATTTATTTCTTTTGCAATTAAAATTAATAAAAAAAATCACCTAGAGAATGCAGTATGGAATCCTGGAGGGGATTTGGAACAGAAAGAGACATGAGGAATAACTAAGGAAATCTGAATAAAGCATGAACTTTAATCAATAATAATGTATCATTATTGGCTCGTTACTTTTAACACATGCACCACGCTAATGCCACATGTTAACATGAGCTCATGGAAACTTAGCACTAGCTGTGCAGTTTTTCTGTAAAACCTAAAACTGTTCTAAAAAATAAAAGTCTATCTATTAAAAAAGTCATCCAGGGTGCTTGAGTTAATAAAAATGTAGATTCCTGGGCCCTTGTCTCTGTCTCCAGAGATTATCATTCAGCAGGTTTGCGGTGAAGCCCAGCAATTTCCGTTCTGAGTCAGCCTCCTAAGGTGGTTTATTCCCTTGCTTTGGGTTACCACTGGCTAGAAAAGCATCAAAGAAAGTTCACTCAGTTAACTGCAGTCTCCTCACAGTTTCAACTGAGGAGGGAGAGAGGGTGAGGTTGGCCCAGGAGAGCACATGTCCTCAGTGTGAAGCAGGGACCTCCAGTGGCCCCAAGGACCTGGCAACTGACCGCAGTCCCTAAACAGACACCAAGCAGCCTGCCTCATTGCCTGTTACTGGAATTTGGTGAATAGCTGGTTCTCTGGTGTTGAGCTCTACTTTGAGAATTTGTGTTAACCCAAATTAAAATGTTTTTCTTTCAGCTAAAATTTTTATGTAGGATTTGAAAAGATGGCATATTTTGGCATGAGACTACTCTGCCCATAGCCTCCCTCCCTCCACCACTCTGCACTCCACTCAATTTATTCTTCTTCATCTGTGTTCCCAAAAGACTCTCCACACCCACTATCGCAGCCGTCACTGCCGTGTGTGACACACTGTAGGTGTGTGTGCTTATGTGTGCTTCCGCAACTGGCCTCCTTAACTCAGTAAGCCTCAGAGTTAGGCACCATATTAAATACGTATTATTTTCTCATCTATTCACTCATTCACTCACTCATTCATTCACTCATTCATTCTACAAGGTTTGTTGAGAGGTTCTTGTGTGCTGAACGTTCTGCTGGGTATTGCTAAGACAGTTTCCTAACAGCTTTTACCCTCATGAGTTTATGCTCTGGTAAAAACAGATCACTGTCAGTTGGACTGAACTGTCCCTCTCAGTCTTTACGATCTGATAAATGAAGTCATAGTAAAGCATGGGAAAGTATTTTAATTGAAAAATCAGACACCTCTGTGACAGTGTTTAGCACAGAAGGACTCAATTGTAAGCGTAGACATTTAGATACTTACCAAAACAGACTATAGTAAGCACTAAGATTTCAACTATGCCTAATACCAGCCCTTGGAACAACCATTTCCAAATTGGTCCAGTGCCAGCTGAACTTTGCCACCTGCTTGCACAATTGCCCAGCCAAATCTGGGGCCCCATGGCCACAGAGCACCTGGTGGTGCCATTTCCAACATCAGCAAGGGTCTGGCTTCAGAGCCCCCGCCTCATTTCAGGAGAATACATTGAATACATGGGGACCTTTGCTTTTGAGCAGTTAGCATACAATTTCTGGAAGAAAGGAGAGGAAAACATCCACCATCTGTACTCTCATTTATCTTGCCCTTAAAATGGAAGGAAGTTGGTAAACAAGAAAGAAAGCCAGAAAACGAAGGGAGGAGGAAGCAAATTAGAATATTGATGTCAGGGGATAATTTTAGACGCACTGCACAGCTGGAGTCTGTGGGAACCATTCAAAAGTCTGAATTTGGGAACAGAGGAGAAAGAGGGAAAAAAAGAAAAAAAATGAGGTGAAAGGGCAAGAGTGGGAAGGGTTCGCCGGGACAGGGAAAGGTGACGAGAAGGGAGCAGTATCTGGCACTCATGGAGCAGTGTGGTCTCGGGAGCAGGTGTGTCCACACGTCTCATGGACCTCACCCATATGTCAGGCTCTATGTCAGGCTTTGAAATGGGAGCACTGAAGTCTGACTTCTCCAGGCTTCACAGCGCCCTGGGAAGCGGAGTCAGGATTCACACCCAGGCAAGCCCCAAACCTGAGGACTTGGCCTCAGCCCCTGGAGGGCAGCTCAGCCTCTTTCCTCTTATCTTCCTCCTGTGAGCAAGAGGACTCTGCAGTTCATGTCAGTCTCATTCAGATATCAACAAGGTGTTTTTGCTCATGAGCCATGCAGGGACAATGCCTGGCCTCATATTTCTCCAAAATTTTCACTTAGCAGCAAGGCCTTTACTAGTCTATTCAGTGACCTTATGCAAATTTGGAAAAGGGAACTACTCTGGGCAGATCAATCAGAAAAGACATCCTTTTCCTCAGGACCTGTGACTTCAGCCCGGGGAGAGTGCAGGGTTCAGGGGAGTCCTGGCTGAGCTCTTACATTTAGGCACAAAATGCACAGCCATCTGTGGAATTGTTAGGACTCTTGTAGCAGGGAGAGACCTGCAAAGACCAGGTGGCCGGACTGAGGTGCTCCACGTGCAAGAGCCACTCAGATTTTCTGCACCACATAGAGAGTAAACCACAGCAGGCGGCGCCTCTCCTCTTTTAATATTGGGTATTGAATTATTCAAAAGCTCTCTGATTGGGAAGCTGGTCTTCCCACTCCTATTCATCAAATGACCAAAGCTTAACTTGGCTTTCAAAAGGTAGTTGGACGTGAATGTTAGCCTTTAAAAAGGAAGAAAAAAAGATAAAGTGCTGACCACAGACCTTCGCAGTGGAACACGGAGGAAAGATAGATAGTAATAATACTTCGTTAAACCTTTGTATTGATAACATGCCTCACCTTCAGTGGTTCAAAGCCTCTCTCTGTGTTTTTAAATGTAGGCAGTCTTCTCGATCTGTCTGTGAGACAGGGTGGGCAGGTATTATAATTCCCATTATCATAAGAACAGACTTGGAAAAATGAAATGCCTTCTGTAAGCTCCTGACACATGCGCCTCCAAGAGAGCTGAGAATCCCAGCCTCCAGACGCCCCTTCCTGGCAAGCTCCCGCTGCTGCAAAGTGACACAGAATGCAAAGGAGAAACCAAGATCTAAGGCTGACATCACTCACGAGTCTGTGTGAGGGAGAAGCATGTTTGCAGCTGCCATGAATGACGCTAATAAACATACCATTGTCCCCACCATGGAGGCCCGTCTAAGATAGAGTTCATTGTCTCCCGACTGCACACACGTGGGCTTCCCCGCAGGGGCAGGTGGGCAGGGCTCCGGGTCTAGGTGGGCACTTACATCAAATTCCTTGATGATTCTGTAGGTGTTTGTGCAGTAGAAACTGTAACTGCTTTGTTGGGAGTTTCCTGTTTGTGGGGACTATGTTAAGCATTTCATGTGTGTTCTTTTTCAAAACTCTTATCACAGTCTGTGGGGACAGTCTCATTATTCCCATTGTGCAGAGGCCTCAGAAGACTCATCCATGCCTGTGCTGCTGGTTACAAGAGGAAAGCTGAGATTCCAACGACGAAAGTCTCAACCATTCTCCTCTGCTCCCTCTGGCCGAAGCGTGTGCCTAAAATGCAGATGCCCATCCTTTTCCACACTGTTGGGGATGCTGACAAATGCTGTTCTCTAACTGAAATCAATTTAGTTCCCAACTGATATTTTTAACAAAACAGACTAGACTAGACCATATCAGTGTATCCCGGACAATAGGTGTAGTTATTGTTGTGTGAAGTAATTGTCTCGAATGTTTGTGTGTGTCAATGTGCTCCTGGGTGGTGAAGTAAAGCCTGTTTATTGTGGGTCACAACAGAAAAGCCCAGGAAAGATGATTTAGGGGGGTCAATCCTCTGCTGCTCAGCTTTCTTGAGATTCCCTTCTCCCCACTCATAGCCACTTCAGAAAGACACCCTGCATCTTGGCACACCCCTCCATAGTATCCTAGGTGTAGGATAAAGGATGCTGCTAAGGATTGACAGCAAAAACTAGAAATCTTCCTTCCAACTCCACATGCCTCCTGAGACTTAGTTATTTCATTTTTGGAGTTGCACGTGGGTCTTGTCTTGTTGGAGCTGCTCGTAGGGTCTGTGTGACCTGAAGCTCACAAGGCATTCCTGGAGTCCCCATATGGGTTCTGGGGGATAGGAGGGAGGGCAAGAGGGTAAAGCATTAATAATGCAATTATTTCAGCGTGGAGCAGGTTTGGAACTTGCAAGAGTGGAAGGAGGACTTTTAAACCAAGGGCAACAGAGAGGTATTGGCTTTGGTGAGTGGATTTGGATTTCAGTTAAGATGACTGAGAGCTTAATAGGCACTGTCTAATACAATTCAAGGGTGTCCGGTGTATGCCCTGAAATTCTCTCTCCAACCATAGCCAGGTTAAGTGGCACCTGGGGATAATTTGGCCCCCAGGTTGCAGTAAAGAGAGGAACACAGGGCGATGCCTGTGGCTCAGTGAGTAGGATGCTGGCCCCATATACCGAGAGTGGCAGGTTCGAACCTGTCCCTGGCCAAACTGCAACAAAAAAAAATAGCTGGGCATTGTGACGGGCGCCTGTAGTCCCAGCTACTTGGAAGGCTGAGACAAGAGAATCGCCTAAGCCCAAGAGCTGGAGGTTGCTGTGAGCTGTGATGACACAGCACTCTACCAAGGGTGACAAAGTGAGGCTCTTTTTGTCTCTTTGAGAAAAAAAAGGAAACACAAAACTCACAGTGTCAGGAAGAAAGCTGAGGCCAGACTCAAGTGTCTCTAAGAGGACAGTCTTATCACCCCAACCCACACCTCATTTTCAGAGATAACAGGTAAAGCAGTGTGAGTATACCAATAATGGGCAGAGACAAGGAATGGGGAACAGCTAACCTGGGTGTAAGACACACACGCCCCTTTGCCTATCACCCCATTAGTCAGATCAGGCTTCCATAACACAATACCACAGACTGGTGGCTTAAACAACAGACATTTGTTTTCTTATAATTCTGGAGATTGGCAGACCCAGAGCAAGGTGCCAGCGTGGTCAGGTTCTGGTGTGGGCTCTCTCCCTGGCCTGCAGACAGCCGCCGCCCTGCTGTGTTCTCCCAGGGTGGAGAGAAAGAGAGTGAATTCTCTGTGTCTCTTCTCATAAGGACACAATCCTGTCAGATTAGGGTCCCCCCTGTCTGGCCTTATTCAACCTCAGTTATTTCTGTAAAAGTTCTATCTCCAAATATAACCACACTGGGGAGTTAGAGCTTCAACACAGGAAGCTGTGGGGGTACAATTCAGCCCATGGAACCACATTTCAGCACATGCATTGTCCCACCCACACATTTGCCCTTCACCCACTCCAGCCAAAAGACTCCCAGGTGTGCCCTGCCTGCTGAATGTTGGTATTTATCTGGGTGGAAAGAGTAGTTACAGAGGTTGGAACCATCCCCATTTACAGGGAAGGAGGCTCAACATGGCGTGCTAAGGAGAATGACCTGATTTTGTTGTAGACTTCCCATTCTGACAGCCACCATTGTTTTCTCCAGGACTAAGATGAAAAAGTAAAGTAAAAACTTCGCACACATACATTGCACAAATCTTGGGAGGGCAGGATTATAGGACTCTTTCAGTTTCTAAATCATACATTTTCTAAGTACTTAAATTTTTCACCAGTGTAATGTATGACTTTGTGATTAAAAAAATGTAACACTTCATAAAAACAGCATACAAACACATGTAGTAACAGCACAAGCAATTCACTGAGTAAATATGCAGGGGTGATGAAAACTCTTGGCTCACATTCTATAAAGTGCCATCAAACAGTTGAATTTGGAGAAAAGGACGCTGTTAACAGGTTCCGTTTCTGTTCTGCTTCATGATTTCAGAGAGGAGAATGGAAAGACAGTTTCTCTACACAAGAAGAAAGTCTAAGGAACAAGTTCGTTATATTGTAAGGTAGTGATGTAGCCCACTTGGACCTCTGACTAAAGGTAAACTTGGACATGATCCTCCCTAGAATCATCTAGAACCTTCTAGATGCAGATAATTCCCTGGGTGTGCTGTTACCTTACGGGTGGGGGGGGGGGGGCCTGGGTTTTCAGGACTTAGTCCCACACCTCACTCCCTTTCCCACTCCATGGAGGGTAACTAAAATCTATGACCACTCTCTCCTGCATTCTAAGTATAAATAAAGCGTCCTTTCAGTGGAGAAAGCCGTTCACAGACGCTGGGTGGAAATGCAGCCCTGAAATGATGAAAGGGCTTTATCAGATCCCTAGTGTGGGTAGGGGGAAGCTGCTGGGCCCTGGCTTTATAAAACCAAGCTCTCCCCTGCTGCTGCCTCGTTATAGCCAGGGCTATTGTTAGTCTGCAGGAGGGGCACAAGGGACTAAGAGGAGAGCTTTAGAAAGGAAAGATGAGTCCACACTGCGGGAAGAGCTCCTCTGCCTACCAACATGCAGAAATACCTCTAATTTCTATCTTCTAAAGCACACACATTATAAAGAAATATGGGTACCCAGGAGCAGGGGCTGCTAGGGAACTGGGCCTTCCTGCATTACAGTGGTCGGCACTTGAGCCCCATGTCTAAGAATAGGACTCCCTTGTGGATTCTGAAAAATAACAAAGCTCTGGCTTTGAGAGCCCTCATTCCTAGTTTCCAGCACTTCTCTGCCAAGAGCTGTGGATCCTTCCAGTAAGGATGCCACTGGTAGCCCAAGGCAACTGCCTGCTTCTGGGATGTTCTCAGAAAAATCCTTCCACTGTTGATATGCAACTCTCACCAGACAATAAATGTAGGTGTCCACCCAAGTGCACTCTCCTGGGAGGGGAAGGCTCTGCAAGTCCAGAAGGGTCTTGCTAACCATCCTAAGTCTGTCTCTCCCCAAGGCTCCTATGGCTCTTTCCTTCTGATCTGTGACCCGGAGGAGTCTTTGCAATATAGACCACCCAGGTCTGTCCAGTATCAGCCTTCTGGTGCAGCCCTGGGCCAGGGCCAGGGATGGGCCACCCCTCCTTTGACAGCTGCAGCTGTAGGGAGCTTTCTTCACAAGCAGCATAGCCCATGACAACACAGTGGAGCTCAGGGGCACAGTGGAGCTCAGTGAAGTCTCAGGCTGAGACTAGAAGCCAGTGATTCCTGTGTTGTGGCTGAGAAAGCCAAGTGTGGCCTGAGCATGCTTGGTACAAGGAGGTGCAAACCATGGGCTTTCCCCTTGTTACTAGTTCCCTGGGGCTGCTGTAACAAATGGTCCTGAAATGGGTGGCTTAAACAACAGAATTGTACTCTGTCACTTTCCAAGAAGTTAGAAGTCCAAACTCAACGTATTGGCAGCACCATGCTACCTTTGTAGGCTCTCAAGAGAAGACACAGAGACAAGAAAAATCAGCCAAGGAATTCGAGGGGCTATAGGCAAGATTCAGAAGGAGGCTAACTGCAAAGGAATTTTTGAGGCTCACTTCATTGAAGACAGTCCAGCAATATAAATACCCTCTTCAGAGTTCATGGTTACTGGTTTCCAGAGGACCCTCTGTGACCGAACTGGAATAGAGTCAAAATCCCTGGGCTAACAACAGCCAGAAGATGTTGGTTCTAGGTGCAGTTTTGCCATTTACTTTGCCATTTGTGGCCTTGGGCAAGTCACTTTATCTCTGAGCATCAGGTTTTTTCATGGTAACATGGAAATACTATTGCCTGAAAGTGTCATGCTTTTCTAAAGGTGCAAATGGGGTTACAAAAGTGCTTTGCAAACTGTAAAGCACCGAGGAGACATCAGAACACAAAGACACAGCAATTTCTGGGCCAGGCAGGTGCATTCGTGGCCCTGGATTGGGCCATGCCTGAATGTGCTCGTTCATGGCAGTTGGCTCTGCCTGCACATAGCTGCACAAATGCCACTCTTCTGATGGGCTCTCCCTGCTGACACGCTCAGTCCTACAAACTATTCCTGCTGCTTCATCTTAAATTCCTTGTTGGAATATTCCCATACAGAGAAATGAATCAAACGGTTGCAGAAAATGGCACTTAAGGGTATGAGTAGGATGGGATCATGGTGGGGTTGGTGGATCTGGCTTTCCCCTGACCTTGGAAAAGGAGTGCCAAGCTACTTGGCAGTTTGTCCCAGTGGGCCTGGCCTCTGAGCACAGCTCTGCATGGTAGCTTTTCTCCCAGCCCTGTTTGGCCTGAGGCCTAGTAGAAACACGTGGCTTTAGAGCTTTGCTCCAGACCCAAGACAAGCCTTAGAGGACAGAGCCACAGCTGCCCTTTCAGGGTATATTAACATGGAGACACAGGGAGCCACACAGAAAACCAGAGAGTGAGCCCATCTTCCAGGTGGTGTCCTCCTCACTGTACAGGTTGCCTCTTCTGTTAGTCACTCCTTATAGAGCATACTCTGGACAAGTGTAGACCAATAAGACTTAAGCCTAAATTTCTTTCCTAGACCATTAGAATCATAGTAGAGCTGTTAAAAAGTTCCTAATGTCATTATAGATGAAATAGAGATTTCCCCAGTGGCCAGGGTATCAGCTATCCCACTAAATAAACTGTGTGACTCCATGAGCCTCAGTTTCCCCACCTGTCCACACAGGCAGTTGGACATGTCATCTCTAGTCCCTTCTCATCTCTAACATTTCAATGATTCAACTCCATTCTTCATTTTGGTCTTCTCTCTAGTGAAATTAATTCTGAGGCCCATTTCTTTAAGAAATTTTTCTTGGCTTCTGAAATAGCTGGGACTGCAGGCACATGCCCTACTCAGCTAATTTAAAAATTTCCTGTAGAGATAGGGTATAGCTTTCTTTCCTAGGCTGTTATTGAACTCCTGGTCTCAAGCAATCCTCCCACTTCAGCCTCCCAAAGTGGGAGTAATTATAGGTATGAACCACTGTGCTTAGCCTCTGAACCCATTTTGAAAGTTTGAGGTATTGACTTAATCTTTTCATCGTAGGTCTTAGGTGCTCCTGGTGAAATATTAATTAGTTATTCTTGTTTTTGTGTCTTTGATTTTTTTCATCATTTGCAAACACTTTATTTTTGTTGTTGTTAGTAATATTCAATTCTGTAAGAGACATGCCCTAGATTTTGGAAATCCAAAATCTAGAGGTATACTTAATTATGAAGTTTATGTTCCCCTTAGAAAGCAATACACAAATCAAGGAAATACAAATTGAATCATTCTTTCAAAGAAATAGAATTTTTTGTATATTTATAAAGAGGGACTTGTCCGGGTCCCACCCTGGGGGACGGGTCTGCTAAGCCCTGTGAAAACTGGCAGTGATCCCACTGAAAAAATATAAAGTTAGAAATGATGACAAAGAAAGAGACACAAGACACAGAATAGAATTAAAGGTGGGAACTTAGGGGTCCATTGCATTTATGGGATTTAGCAATGGCACTGAGTGTTTGCTCCACTCTACTTTTATTGAAGTCTATTTCCCCAGAGGGTAAGATGAGGGAGGGAACAAGATGCTAGCAGTTTCTCTGATTGAGCACATCAGCTCCTATTGTTATTATTATTAACCTTAAGGGTAGCTTTGAGAAATCTGAAATCTGAGTCTTGTATATTGGGAGAGCCTCCAGCTTGAGATCACACACAGATTTCTAGGGAGGTGTTAAACTCTACTAGTTCCCTGTGGAGTAGAATGCTGCTGGTGTTAATGTCCTCTGAGTTATCGGTGGGAGGGAGGAATTTTCCTCCCATCACCACCACAGAGGATCTTCCTCTGTGATAAGGGATATAAGCTCTTCTGTCCATATCTCAGGGCTCGAGCTGCTCCCTTGATCTCTGCCCCAGGCAAATGCAAATCTCCACGATGGGTATCTGTTTTGCCTGTTTACTAGGCAGGAGATGACCCAGTTAATGTATCTTTCTAGGTCTTTGCCATAGTCTCTTCTATGGCCATTTTCCTCACAGTGCTCACAGACCCAGCAGGGGTGTTGTAAGCTGTATCCCCAACAGGCTAGAATTTCAGAAAAGGCAGGAAGCTTGCTAGCAATGGCTAGCTTAAATGTAAACTAGCTGACTTTTCTTTGTTCCAACTCACTCAGCTTACTTTTTAATTTTCCTCTTCTTCTAGGGGTGCTTTCCTTTGCCAAGAATGGGATATTTGGTCCCCATTCTCCCTGCAGGGAACAAAAAGTGGATGCAACATATTTAGGTTTGGTAAATCTGTATTTTTGTACATTCAGATTACTTTAACATGAGTTACAAAGACAATTTTTAAAAACCTACACCAGTTGGAATAGTTTAAGTAAGGGGCTAGGCACAAAAATTTCATTTGGTTTTGTTTTCCCAGACATTTAAAGAAAGGTATTTTTCTCTTCCTGGTGATTTGCTGACTATATGTGTATATCCTCATTTTGTGCCAATTAATTATATAATATACTTTTAATTCTTAGACAATCTCTCAAGAACAGCTATTGCTATGCCTACTTTATAGATGGGCAAACTGGAGCTCAGGGAAGGTAAATTATTTATTCAATGTTGTTTGGATGGAAAGTGCCAGGTGTAGGAGTCGATCTAAATTCTAAGTGGTTATGCTTTCTTTACCACATATACTGCCTGGAAGGAAGTGTCTGGAATATAATATCCAGATGGTTTATGCCAGGAATATACATGTTTAAGGAGAAAGTATTTCTGAAAGGCTTTCTCCATAAAACATGGAGGAAGAGTGGGTTAACACCAGTTGACATAGTGATGCCTTTGTGCGAATGTAAAAAGCCATCCCCTCCTGGTAGGTGCAGCCCAACACTCAAGTGGCTTGGGGAATGCAGAAGGGGATGACCCTACCATCCCTCACCTAACCCTCTCTCCCATAGGAAGTAAATTGCAAGCAGCCACCCTATGGCTAGGAGGCACTGGGGCTGGAGGAAGGTGCAGAGGGAAGGCTGCATTATGTATTGCTATTATTTATTGTATGATCTTCCAGTATTTACATTTCTCTTTCTTTATTTTCTTTTGCAAATAGTTTAGTAGGTAGTAGGAAACTTTCCTACTGTTGAAGAGGTTTAGCTTTATTTTCAGATGCCAAGTTCAGTTAGAGAGACTGACCGCACTTCCCAGGGCTGGTCTGGCTGAAAGCCAGGGCAGAAGTAATGCATCATTCTTATGGTGACTAAGTTCTCCCAAATAAAGTTCAAGTTGGCTTATCTTAACAGTATTCACTTCTAATAACTTGGCACCAATCTGATGCGTGCCCTTGACTGGCTGCTGTTTCCCTGTGTCTTTACCTCCTCCACTTCTTTTTCCTCATCTAGGTTTCTGCCTAAATTATAAATAATCTTCAATGTGTGGGCTTTGGTTAATAATAATAATAATCATACAAAGATGGAGAGGAAGGAAAAGAAGGAGGATGGAAGAGGAAGAAGAAAACAGAATCATATGGACGAAGATATTATGGTTTTGTTAGAAAGGGGAGGATGAAAGAAGAGAGACTAGTGCTAAGAGAAAGATATTTAAGCAACTTTAAATTGATAGTTCCAGGTCAAAGGCAACTTTGAACTTGAAAGCAAACTCAAGTCATTTGTAAAGATTTCACATGTAGCATGCCCTATCATATTGACTAGTAAGAACAGACTTATTGGATACGTGTTAGCAGATGCCCATTTTACAGAAGAAGAAATCGAGGTTAGAGAGGTTAGATAACTAGTTCAAGGCCACCTAGAATCAAGTTTACATTTGAATGTTCCAGCCCCAAGGGCAGTGAGCAGAGGAAAGGAAATCCAGTGATTGGCTGGATTGTGCACAGCTATCGAGACAGGACTCAGAATCCCATTTAGCCCTCCCGAGGTTCAAGCTGGTGACAGCTCTGTCTTATCACTTGCAGGTTTTTATCAACTTGGGGATAAGACTGAGCCCAGAATCAGACATGATAGGTGTTCATAAGTGTTTGTTTTATGAACAGGTGAATTAACTTCTGCATTGGAAAAATAAATGAGTCATGTTGCAAATACGAGAGAAAGAGTTGCGTGGGTGAACAGCAGAGACAGGCACGGGGAGGTGAAAGCCATGGAGGGGAAAATGAGCTTATCTGTCCAGCTACACAGAATGTCTCCTATACACGAGAGAGAGAACCATCAGCAACTTTTGGCATCAAATTGTAGGATGTGGGGAAAGGCCTATTAAAGGTTGAGTCATGGCTAGGATGGAAGTACAGTTCCAGTCCACATTGGAAAAATCCTATGAGGCTTCTGGAGGGTGGTAGCTAATTTATTCCGTCTCTTTTGTTCCCCCATTAGAAATAGAGACATGTGCAGGTCAGCTGCTGGGCCAATAAGCAGGGTGGGAGGCAGTGGTCTGGGAGTAGGGATGCTAGCAGTCCCCTTCTTCCTTTATGCTGTGAATTAACATGGGTTTAAAAAGATTAACATAACAACCAAAATAAAACAATAAAAAACAAGTTCCGACCGTGTAAAGTATTGGTTCTGTCTGTCTCTTTCTCAATTTCTCTCTCTCTCTCCCTCTCTCTTTTCTCCCCTGCTCCACTCCGCTTTTATTCCTTTTATTGCAATTTATTTGTGATCCCAGTGAGCCATTTCGGCAGAAGCTGGAGGCCTTGCTGATGAATGCACACCTCAGGTGCTGCAGGGCCTCCCAAAGTGTGTATTAATCAGCCCCACAACACCATCTGTCATGATTTAGGCTTCATTAGAAAATGTGCATTAAAAAAACAGGAGGGGGGAGAAGCGTTCAAGAGAACAGCTCCTTGGGCAAGTGTGGGAGCTCCGGCCCTCCCCTGGGGAAGAAGGCTCGGGCCCTCTGGCAATCACAGTTCCAGGTCAAAGGGAAAGAGACCTCTGTCCTAGAGCTGAGGTGACAGAGCAGTGGCTCTGAGGACCACTGGGCCTGGCCAGATGTTGGTAGCAAGGATGGGCTGAGCCATTTCAACCAGCTTCCCTAGAAAAGTCACCAGGACACACTTCCATACACTGAGAAGAAATGAACAGAGAACTAGGTCTTCTGACTTCCCTCATTAGATCCTCGGCCTTCCCATCGCCCTCAGAAAAACAAGCAGAACAAGTAGGTTCGTCAGTTAATTCCCTTAAGTCAGGTGCATATCACTTTTGCAAAGTTGGTAACAAACCGAGGCTCAGCGGTCCATACTCAGTGGTTAGGGGCTACATACACTGGGGCTGGCAGGTTCGAACCCAGCCTGGGCCTGCCAAACAACAACAACTAGTAGGTGCCTGTAGTCCCAGCTAGAGAAGGCAAGAGAATCCCTTAAGCCCAAGAGTTTGATGTTTCTGTGAGGGTGACATGGTGAGACTCTGTCTCAAAAAAAGAAAAGAAAAAAAAAAAAAAAGAAAACAAACCAAACCAAAATTCACTTTGAATCCGGACCCTCCCAGCCAAGAGAAAGGTTGATCAGGTTACAGAAGCCTTGGTTTTCCATCCATGATGTTTCTCCTGTAAATTGGGTGTTGGAGAGATGGTAGAGCAATCCTAAGCCACCATTATCTTTTTGTAGGACACCAGAATATGCCACCCCAAAAGGCCCCTGTTTGGCATAAAGATTATTTTTGAGCTAAAGGAAACTGAGATGAACCAAATACAAGGAAAGCTCTCTGTCCTCCCACATTTGCCTAATGGCAGGGCACAAATTCACAAAGACTCTGCCAGGAAGGATAAAGGGTGATCACCAAAATAGTTTTGAATCTTTATCGGTGAAAGCATAGGAGCAGGGATCTCCCCTCTTCTGGAGACCACCGGAGGAGTCTACAGGACAGCTTCACTAACCAGCCTTAGGCACAACACAGTCAGGCAGTGCCTGAAGTCCCATGAGATTATAATGGTGTATCACTTTTAAATCTTCTACATGGCATTTGACTGTGTCTTTTCTATATTCAGGTATGTTTAGATGCACAGATACTTAGCACCGTGTCGTAACTGGCCGCGTGCAGCAGTCACATGCTGCACAGATTTGTGTTGCAGAAACAACATGTTCTCCTGTACGGCCCAGGTGTGCAGGAGGCGACGCCACCTAGGTTTGTGAAAGCCTCTGTTATGTTCCCCCAATGACTAAGTTACCTGACCATGCATTTCACAGAATGTATATCTGTCGCTAAGCCATGACTATATTTGCCTTCCCACAATTTGCTGTCCCTGGAGAATCGAAGTTCTTTTCCTTTCTCTTGTCGCTTCTCTAAAAATTTACCGCTGTTTGTTGAAGAGGCGATGAAAGCCTGAATTTCAAACCACCTCTTTGAGAATGACTCCTTCTGCCTATCTCCTCTGCATAGAAGAAACATCCATGTTGATAAACTTCTGTTGTTTGTCTCTGGTGAATAAGTCTTTGGTTACGGGAGTCCCTTCCAACTAAGAAGTAAGGGTAGAGAGAAAATTATTTCTTCCTTCCCTACACTTTCTTTCATCAGGAGAGTTTATCTGTCTGCCAAAGTGCAGAGCTCACTTCCCAGGGAAAATGGGGCCCCGGGAGAATGGGGATTACGTGTGTTATATGTGTGCAATGTTTATGTGTGGGAGAGGCGTGTCATTCTCTTTAGCACCATAATGACTGGGCTATACTTACATTTAGAGACCTGATCACATAGCAGTACCCAGTGGCCAGTAAACAAAAAGCTAAATGGTTCCAAGGCAATTAGGGGCTTCTGACACAATACAACACATACACAAAAATCTCTCCCACTGCTTGGAATGGCTTTGAACTTTTTAATTTTTTTTCCTGATACCACTATTTCAAGAGTTCTTTCTTCATCTAGTTCAACATTACAACAACTCACCTCATTCTTTGCTGCACAGTAAAATTTCCTTAATTGGGCCCCGCATTTTGGAATTCACATTAATTACAAAGCAGTGATCTTATTGGGTAGGAAGTTTGAATGAAGAGTTGTAATTTAGAAATCTGTACTTTTATGAGCATTATACATGTGCCACAGTGTTTTCATAAATGGCAATCTTGGATTCATTTAGCCAATTTTCCTTATTAGTCCCCCATTCACTTCTGAGTTTATAGCATCTGTAGTATGTAACGTAATTATCAGTATTTTCTTTTAACAAATCCTAGACTTAGAATGTTCCATAAAAATTAATTCAAATGAGACTGGCAATCTCCTGTCTTTCAAAATAATAAGGTTTTACTGTATTTATTTTGGACCCCATTCCTTCCTCAGCAGCACCCGTTTGCCACGTGACATGGAAGTTAGCGGAAGCTAACTCAGGAAGGAGATGTGGTGGGTCCAAGAGATAGAACTGAAGCAGTGTGATTGTGGGTGCTATTTGGTGGTTGCTATTATCAGTGACAACTCTTTTTCCTGACCCACTGTGGCCAAGAGCCGTTTCACCTTTCCTACCCACAACAGCTGCTCTGGTGTCTCTCTTGTGATTGCTTTTGTTCCTTCCCTGACCTGGTTATTACTTGTTCTATAGCAACCAAAAAACGTGGGGTGTGTCAACTTCCTTTTTTAGCAACTCAGCCTATGCATGTTTTTATGAGGTTGTGTCTAAGGAGTAGATGTGAAGGTGAGCTTCTCCCCCTTCCCTAGACGCTCTTCCTCCTCCCCACTCCCTTTAAAAACTTCCCAGGAGCCTATAATCCTAGCACTCTGGGAGGCCAAGGAGGGTGGATCACTTAAGCTCAGGAGTTCCAGACCAGCCTGAGCAAGAGTGAGACCCCATCTCTACTAAAAATAGAAAAACTAGCCAGGCATTGTGGCAGGTGCCCATAGTCCTAGCTAGTCAGGAGGCTGATGTAAGAGTAAGACTCTGTCTCAAAAAATAATAGTAATAATTAGACCGGTCACAGTGATGCCTGTAATCCTCGCACTCTGGGAGGCTGAGGAGGGTGGATTGTCTGAGCTCACAGGTTCGAGACCAGCCTGAGCCAAAGCGAGACCCCGTCTCTAAAAATATCCAGGTGTTGTGGCAGGCATCTGTAGTCCCAGCTACTCAGGAGGCTAATGCAAGTGGATCACTTGAGCCCAGGACTTTGAGGTTGCTGTGTGTTATGATGCCATGACACTCTACCCAGGATACAGAGTAAGACTCTGTCTCAGGAAAAAAAAAAAAAAAAACAGCCACCACCAAAAAAAAACTTCCCTGGAGCCTCCCTGGGTCCAGATTAGTTATCTTTGCTCTCTGTTGGCACATTTTGGAGCCAAAAAACAGGAGTTTTAAATCCTACTTCTGATATTCATAGCACTGTAGCTTAAACAAGTTTTTTAATATCTCTCAGTCTATATCCTTAAAAGAGGGGGTTGCAAAACTTATTGCAGGATACTGGGAGGATAAGAGATAATAAACATCAACAGTGTTTTTCAACCTTTTTTATCTCACAGCACACTTGAATCTATAGGTAAACTTCCACAGCACACTTAAATTACGTTGATCAAAAAAAAAAACATTAAAAGAAAGAATGTATTTGTTGTGCTTTGAACTTCTTTTGAAAGTGACTTGATTAATGCTCCTTAAAAATTTTCGTGGCACACCTAAGATCCTCTTACAGCACACCAGGGTGCCCTGGCATACCATTTGAAAATCATTACATTAATATATGTAGTATGAAAACAGCAAATGCTTGAGAATGGTAGCTCCTTTTATGATTAATAGCACTTCCCACACCATGCTGTGATTGTGGGCACCTATCTGTCTTCCCGCAGGACTGTGAGCACTTTTAGAGACTATGGCACGACCCTCGAACTTTGGACAAAAGCTGGCACAGGAGTGGACATTGCATAAATGTTTTTTGGCTGAATGAGTCAATGCGAATTAATGGCTCCATCTTGAAATAGCCTGGCTTGGTTTGCACATTATTCAATAGGCCTGTTTCTTAGGACTTATTTGAGATTAGAGTCCGTGCTAAACAAGGAGGAAATCAGGAAAAAGAAGAAAGGAAAGAAATTGGATTTGATATTTTGGTCCTTAAGTAGAATGTCCACAGATAATAAAACTCACCGTACTGAAGACTAAAAGTAAGTGACGATCCATGGCCTGGAATGTCATAGTCCGAGCATTAGAAGGTCACATCACAGGTTTTTTCTTCCTAGCTCCTGAGTCGTTCTCATTTATAGGCAGGACAATCACATTTTCCTTTCAGGGACCGTTCACAAGAAACACTCAGACCTTACAGAGACTTGCAAAATAAACAGTTGTTGGCATCGCCTTGGGAAGGAAAAAAAAACCCAATGCTTTGATAGATTTTAAACAGCAGCCCCCCGGGACACTCTAAGTGGCTCATAAATACGGTGGGTGGAATATTGCCTACGTGTATTTTTCCACTCACACACACCTTTGAGGGTCTGTGCTGGCCCCCTGAGAATCAATACTCACAATAAGTGAACTGCTGAGGTATTAATCTTTTTTGCTGACCTAAGCATTTTTCCTACCAAAGTGGGAATAGGGCTGGCACAGGAAGCGAAATCTAGACCACTATGAAAGTAATGGGAGAAAAAAAATTCATTTCTAGAATTCGGGAAATACAGGAAGTATTTCTCTTTTTCTGATCTCACTAAAGCGTCTTTATGGAGTGCCCCGGCTGGCCTGGAACCACGCACTTCAGGTTACCATGAACATCTTCCTCAATTCTGGTTTTTTAAAACAAAGCCAGCCCTTCAGGTAAAGTCTGGCCTAGAAGTTCCATGAGAGCAATAAGCCTCTCTCTCCAGAGCCATCACTATGCCAAATGGTTTTCATGACCATGCTGTGCCTTATCACCGCTCAGGGAGGAAAACCATGAGGTTTTCTTTGGTCTTTCTGAGGTGGCTTTGACTTCAGGGTTAATGCTCAACTTTTGCTGAGATAAAAAAGGATGTGGCTAAGGCCAGTTATGGGGAGGTGATCGGGAAAAGGACCCTAAGCCACAGCCCGGTTTTTCAGGCGGATTTAAGTTGGTGCCTGCACCATAGTTTAGAGTGAACTTTGATGGAGTCACCCTTCTTTTCCTGATGCAGAGAGAGAGACACACTCACAGATGAAAATTTCCTTTAGGGATGTGAATTTCTCTTTGGCTTAGTTTTCAGAACTTCTCCTGTGGGTGCCGTACCTTTCAGGCGTCCTCAAACTACGGCCTGCGGGCCACATGCGGCCTGCTGAGGACACTTATCTGGCCGCTGCCTGTCCTGCTTAGCAGCTGACTCGTCCCGGAGCCCACAGTCCGGCCCTCCAACGGTCTAAGGGACAGTGAACTGGCCCCCTGTTTAAAAAGTTTGAGGACCCCTGCTAAATAATCAGCTCAAAATAATCCTTACACCACGGAGGCACATTTGGGAGTGACATATTCTGGTATCTTATTGCTGCATTTTTGGGGTTGATATGTCCTAAACCTCACCATTAGCAAAGGGGTATTATTATTATTATTATTATTATTATTATTTTGGTCTTGTGGATACAAGTGTACCTGTAGATATACTTCGTAAGGTGAAAATAATGGTAAATACCTAAGATTGATGTCTACTGCAAAAGGAAACCCCAGGTAGGGCAGATGAGGATTTTCCTTGGAGCCGAGACCGAAAGGTGCATTCTAGTACCTAAACTCTTGAAGTAAAGGATATCCCAAGGAATGAAAAAACTCAGCATCTTTATTTTTGTTGGTTTTTTTCCTTCTTCCCTCCCCTTAGAAAACAAATGAGATCCAAAAGATACACAGATAAATGAGGTGCGCCTTTCTCTACGGCAGGGCGAGGAGTGAAGGCAAGGACCAGAAAGTAGGGAGGTAAGGCTCAGGCTGAGGCAGTGCTGGGTTAAATGGCAGACCTTGGCTTCCTGGGCAAGTCCTCTCCCCTCTCAGGGGTCCCCCAGCCTCTTCTTTAAAATGGCAACAATTATAGCGGTCTTTCCGGTTTGGCTGTTTAGAATGAGGATGAAACAAGATGTTGACAAGTGGGGGGCGGGGGTCTCACCTTGTTTCCTGGCCGCCCTGCGGGACCCCTGCATGGTGTGATTTCTGGGGGAGGGAGGATTCTGGCCCCCGTGGAAGCTGAACCTCCCAGTGTTTCCTCACTCAGTTTCTCCCAGCTTGGGGAGGTAAAATCATTCCCGGTGGCTGTGTCACAGCCCAAAGCATGGCACCTTGAGATGCTGATTATTTTTGAGCTGAAAGAGACAGGAGATCTCAGAAGCAAGGAGTTCTCTCTGCCCTTTTCCTACTCTCCCATCTCCTGCCTGTCCTTCTCCCCCAAAGCAATTCCTAAAACCTAGAAAGGTCACTCTCTGACCCACCTCCCCTGAAAATAGGTCATAAGCTCCTCCTGTGACAGCTGTCCTGCTCTATGCTGAGAGAAAGAAATGCTTACACAGACAGGCTGCCAAGACTCGGAACCACTTTTTCACTGTTAAATTATTCCTTTCTCATCCAGTTACATTTCTCTGTAACTATCTACTTTTGTCATACTTAGCATAAAAACACAGTTTTCCTGGTTCCTTAGACCTTTATTTCTGACTCCTGTGTAAAGAGTAGGAGAAAGGGTAGGTAAAACTTTGATAAATAAACTTGTTGTGTTGTTAATGTCTTTCGTTATGGACAAGCCATAATCCTGCGGTGGATGAGGAAGAAACAGGACTTTTTATCCCCTACGGCTGCATCAGGGACTCAGGATCTGATGACCGTGAAGCTGGAAGCAGCTCCTAACCAGAGTCACCCTGTGACCACATCCAGACGTTGTCCCTCCTGCTCTGGTTTCCTCTGTATCTGCCCATTCTTAGGGGTTTTTCTAGCTCTTGGGTCAGTTCTACAAATTACTGACAATCTTCCAATAAATTTCCTTGTCTGCTCAAAGTTAGTAAGTTGATGTGTTTTGCTTGAATCCAGGAACCGCAACCATTACGTAAAGGAGAAGAAGTAATATCTTTTCTCACCCGTTGCTAGGTTCATGGCTGAGACACCTATAACAAAAGACAGATTAGCAGGAAAAAAGCATACACATTTATTTAATGTAAGTTTTACATGACACAGGAGCCTTTAAAAATGAAGAGTCAAAGAAACAGGAAAAACTTGTGTATTTCCACACTCGATTTTGTGAAGAGGGAGCAGTTGTGCAGAAGTGTGATTGGACAAGGGGTCTGGTCTAATGGGAGGTGGAGGGGACCTTAGCAAGGCCTGTTTGCACAGTCCTCTTCTCTGTACCTGTGTCTTCAGAGATAGGAAGTTCCTTTCCTCCAGGTACAGAAAGGGCACCCCTTATGAATGAGGGTCTGGTGACCTGTCTCAGGGAGGGTCTGGGAATTCTTTTGTGGTCTGCTTCAGAGAGGAAGGGTGAGAGGAGGTCAGTGAGCCTTTGTTGCTGCTACAGTTTTCTCAAATGCCAAGGTGCCATATTGGGGGGGCAGTGTGGCCTGAACCCCATCTCTCAATATGTAATAGCATGGCCAGAGTACTTAGTAGGAGAGAAGGTACTCAACACGTCTAACTGTGGTTATTATTTGCCCATTGGCAATCCAGAATTTCCATGGGTTAGCCTTAGCATTCCAGAATTTCACATTTGAGGTTTCAGCTATAGCCACGTATCACTGAACAAGGAGGGATACGTTCTGAGAAATGGGTCATGTGGTATTTCTGGAAACACCGCTGAGTATACTTACACAAACCTGCTACACACTTAGGCTGTGTGGTACGTGCCCATTGCCCCTAGACTACAGACCTGTACAGTACACACAGTGGCAAGCATTTGTGTTTCTGAGCTTACCTAAATGCAGATAAGGTACAGTAAAAATACGGTATTATAATCTTAATGGGACCACCATCAGATACAGTTTGTTGTTGAATAAAACATAGTTATGTGGTGCTTGACCGTATTCAAATATCCATGATGTACATGTAGTATGTGTATTTTGCAGAAATACAAATTTAAATTGCTTTTGAAGGAACACACGAGATTCTTTGTTAATTCTTTGCTTTTTTTAAGGATTATGTATAATTTGCAATCTTCAAAAATAGCAAATATATTTCCATTAAAAGATAAAGAAACATGGCTTTGGTTTGAATTGTGTATACTCAGAGGCAACAAAGCTTTGGTGATTTAAGGATCACAAATTATTCAGTGGTCATATTCAAGAATGGTACCCCATGGATGGTCAGGATTTTCTATCAGAACTGACCGACTCTAAAGAGTCCTCATGGTTAAAAAAAGGAAGTCTTTTAAGAAAATGAATTTTGATACTCTGCTAAAGGGCTGGATTACAATCCACATGCAACTAATATGGTCATTTGGTCCACTAATAAGGTTGAGTCTGCATGTAACAGCACTACAGTATTTGGTCAGTTAGCAAGTCCTTGTAACTCAAAGAATGGTCTCTGGAGCAACGGCATCAATATCTCCGGGAAGGATGTCATCCATGCACAATCTCAGGTCCCACCCTAGACCTACTGAATTACAATGTGCATTTCACAACGTTGTCTGGTGATTCACAAAAACAGTAAAGTTTGAGAAGTCCTAACAAGTAGCTTGGTCCTTAGCAGCTGGAAGAGATGATTAGTTTTCCCCCATCAGATTCAGATAAAATTTGTAAACCCATTTTCAAGTACCAGTGATTTACTTGTAAACCTATGTGTGTGCTATATTCTTTAAGGGAGAAGCTCAAAACAGTATCTGTGTTAACCCTGTGAAATTTTCTATCAGATTGAGGAGGTGAAAGAAGTAAAACTGTCCCTGCTGCTTATCTGCCTGGGGCTTGAACTAAGAATTTAAAGGGCAATAGGGAAAATAATCTTAAATTGTCTGCATCACTGAAAGGTGGTGATTTCATCTTTTGGTTTGGGGTTGGGTCAACTGGAAGTTTGCTCAAGCCATTTGTTCAGGACGAGAAGTTCCTATACCAGAAATAGATAAGTATAATGAGCAGAATGGAGATCCTGAGGAAGCCATTATCCCAGAGTGTCAGTGAGCAAAATTAACATGTATTTTTAATAAGTCTGTGATTGCTTATTCTACAATAGACCATATGGTCTATTCCCCCTTTTGTGGACTCAAACACTTAAGCCCTCAAATGCCTTTTAGTTTTAAACACACATGTGCACACCCCTTCCCCTCAAAGAAAACAAAGGATTTGTATTTTGAACTTCAAGACATTTTCCTTAGGAAATTGGAATTACTATCAAAGATAGGAATTTTATACTTTTGTCTAGAAAGACACAGTGACACATCTTTTGCCCTACCTTGAGCCTTCTTTCCTTTTAATTTCTTGGCTCAACAATCTGAGCTGAGGGCCCCGTGACTGCACTGAGTTTTCAGCTGTAAGTGTTGATTTCCTCATTTTTGTGAAGTTTTATGGCACACCTGGTATTGTTTTTTGTTTTTTTGCAGTTTTTGGCCAGGGCTGGGTTTGAACCTACCACCTCTGGTATATGGGGCCTGGGCCCTACTCCATTGAGCCACAGGTGCCACCCACCTTGTATTGTTATTTAAATGGTTATTGTGTGGGGTTTTTTGTGTGTGTATTAGACTTCCATCAAATTGAGAAACAAAGGACTCTCTGCTGCTTCCAAGGACAAATAGAAGGACAAATTGCTTCCGTTTTCCCACTTGTAGATTCTAAATATTTTGGTAAGGCCTGCTGATGATATTCCCATGAACTTACTTTTAGACCCACCTGTGCATTTCATGACTTCGTTTGGGTCTTTAAAAACTGCTGATAAGCAGGGGCCCTTAAAAAAATTATTTTTTCCTCTCTAAAAGGCTGTAGGAAGACTCATCTGTCTATAGTTGCCTTACAGGGGTTCCATGTGACATAAAATTTAACATATTCTGAGGAATGGAATAATGAATGTCAACCCGAGAGAGACAGAGCGGTCAATTTGAGATACCTGAGCATTTTTAAAATTCATTAGTGAATTTTTTAAAGTTAATCTGATCACTATGGAAAATTTTACCTTTTAAATAAGCAAAGAGAGGTCCTTAAATGGGATGCAGATCACCCAGACCTACCGCTTGCTCGTCTCAGGCTTTGATTTGAAAATTTAGAGGAATTATCTGCAATTTGGAAAAGGCCAGTTCTAGAGAAGAGGCAGCAGGCAGGGCCTCCATTCACCTTAATTAGCTTTTTAACCCAGTGTCTTCAGCAATCAGTAAAGGGAATTTATGCTTAGTGTTGCCAGATAAAGAAGGTCTGGTCACCTATCACTGTCAGCCAATATGTCAAGACAGGGATAGGTCCACCAAACTTTGTCAGAAGTCTGGGATTCTGGAGTACAGTGAGAGTAGCCTCTCTGAGACTATGCTGTTCTTCTATTTCCAAAGTAACAGTTTTATACATAAAAGTTCAAAGCAAAGAGCACACCAATCCCTATTCCAAATAATAATCAGTATAACTCAGTGACCTATTACAACATTCCAATTCAAAAGTTAATCTCCTAAATCAATCCATCTAAACTACTCAAGATGGGCATCTTAGGGTGAGAGATAAATATACACAACAGTAAGAATGGGAGACAGGGGTAAAGGTCAGGCAGGACCTAAACAGACCAGACCAGCTGTGTCATGTCTGCCCTAGCCTGACTGACTCCATCTTATTCTCACTACATGTGTTTTCATTAGGAGTCAAGCATTCTTGTTGAAAAGTTTTCCTTCTCATAGAATTGCACAACTCTGTTAAAGATGTTGATGGCTATATCTGGATGGATGGATAGTGAGCCCTTGGGGCTCTGATTCTTGTGTCTCATCTTTTCATCCACAGCACTTGGGCAAGTCCAAGATTCAATGTGTTTATTCCCAATGGTGCAGCTAGAGAGGCAAAGCTGCAACCTTACTTCTGTGGTCTACCCCTGGGGATCAACTGTAACTGACCCTTTAACTTGACATCTGAGCCTTCCTTCATATCCAGTAAGAATGTCACTCAGATAGCTGGATGCACGTGTTCTGTAACTGGAAAGCCATGAAATGCCTGCACCAAGTTCATCCCTGCAAAGCTTTAGGGACCCCAGGCCCTCATCAGCAGGTCAAAGCTTCAAGATGCCTAGAACTTGAGGTATGTACAGCCCACTTTGGTAATATTGGCCTCAAGCTATTTTAGAAAGCATCTAGAAAGCATTTAAGAGGTGAGGAGAGGCCTGGCGCCTGTGGCTCAAGTGGCTAAGGCACCAGCCACATACACCTAAGGTGGCGGGTTCAAATCCAGCCTGGGCCCGCTAAACAACAATAATGGCTGCAACCAAAAAATAGCTGGGTGTTGTGGCGGGTGCCTGTGGTCCCAGCTACTTGGGAGGCTGAGGCAGGAGACTCGCTTGAGGCCAGGAGTTGGAGGTTGCTGTGAGCAGTGAAGCCATGGCACTCTACCCAGGGGCTCAGCTTGAGGCTCTGTCTCAAAAAAAAAAAAAAAAAAATAAGAGGTGAGGAGAGAGCACTGAAAGACCCACTTGATCATTGGAGGTTAGGGTGACATCATATTATAGTACCAGTCAATTAAGAACTTTACTGTCCCCTATAGGAGAAGAAAAATAATTTCCTTTCTATCCTTCATAGTTCTTAGCTGATGAAAATAAAAATAAAATTGTAAGTCCCCCAACTGACTGTGAAGATCCCCCTTTAGACCATGGTCACCCCTAAAAAGTATTAAAAACTGAGTTTATGGCCAGGACCAGATGGGAGGGGAGACATACCCCATTATACCCCCTCACTCTCTAATGAACATCAGGTTTTCTTCCCTAAGGGTTAAACAGAAGCCAGCCCTTTTGGAAGACCTGCTCTCTACCACCTGATGCTGTGCCCTCCTTTTTGTGGTTTCTGGACAACAAATGACCAGCATTCCTTCCTGATAAGACAGCACTGACCATGAACTGGTTCTGGCTAGCTTATGGAGGCTGTATATTTGAGTACATTCAAGTCCTCTGCTTCATCTTTTGATGTGTAGGGCTTAATTGTAATGCACATAACATGTTAAATCTCCACCACAAAGTGAACATGAGATGCACAGAATATGGACATTAGCTTACTACACACGTATTCCTAGATATCCATAGCTTCTTCTATAATCTGTTAAGTATGTATACTTAGCCTACCCATCAGCATAAATTTCTGTCTCATCCTTCTCACCCTTGAATACCTGTTGTAGTTTTTGCCAGAGACTCCACTTCCCAGCTTCTGACATGGCCAGCCTGCAGGTTGCAATCCTTTATAAGAAATAAATCTTGGCTCGGCGCCTGTGGCTCAAGTGGCTAAGGTGCCAGCCACATATACCTAAGGTGGCGGGTTTGAATCCAGCCCAGGCCCGCCAAACAACAATGACAGCTGCAACCAAAAAATAGCCAGGCATTGTGGTGGGCACCTGTGGTCCCAGCTAGTTGGGAAGCAGAGGCAGGAGACTCGCTTGAGCCCAGGAGTTGAAGGTTGCTGTGAGCTGTGATGCCATGGCACTCTACCCAGGGGGACAGCTTGAGGCTCTGTCTCCAAAAAAAAAAAAAAGAAAGAAAGAAAGAAATCTTTCCTCTCCAAATTTGAGAACCTTGTGGGGTTAGAGGAAACTTTTCCTTCACCCTGGAAGGTTCACTGAAAGATCAACTCTCAATCAGGCCCATTAACAAGAGAATAAATGTTTATTTACTGTACTAATGGGGAGATTCACAGAGTGATTATCCAATATCTCAAAGGAGCCCAGAAATGTGTACATCCTCATTTTAGAGGAGGTGGGAAGATGAGGAATATAGATCATTCTGTTTAGGGGCAATAAATTTTATTAGGGAGAATAAATACCAGGAGAATGAATGGATGGGGGAAAAATTGACTTACAAATGATTATCTTTGGAAATTAAATTAACCTGAGAGACAGGTCTTATATTAAAATAAGTTGGACCAGTGTTCTTTCCTGCAATATGTTGAGATAACAGGGAAGGGAAGAGAAATTGATTGTTCATTTTGATGGGTCTGTTTTTTTATGAAGAAAAATGGAAAGCCCCCCACCCCCAACACCTGTTGATATTTAAGTGACTTTAATTCAAAATATTCTTTATACTAAAGAGTCATATTTTGGGGTGAAATTTCCTGAGCTCCTTCACCCTGATAATTTTCAGTTGACACTGGTATTCCTTGTAACAAAAGACAGATTAAGAAGAGAAAAAGAAACAGAAGTTTAATAACAGGTATGCCTACTGTATATATGGAAGAAAGCTCAGAGAAATTAGTAAGTCTCTAGAGGAGATTTCAAGGAGTTGTCTTAGACTTCAGGTCTAAATACTGTTGTTGTCAAAAACAATGGAAGAGGGTATGAGAACAGGTAGAGTTGAGCTGGCTAGGACAAGCACCTTAAATAAAAGATAAGTTCTGTTATGTGGATTTTAGTTGGTGTCTTCTCCATCAATAAAGAGTCTCTATTGATTTAGGCCTCCTATTCCTGGTGTAGAGAGGAAAATGCCCTTACAAATAGAGGTTTCCTTCCAGGTGAAAATTTTTCTTACAAAGGGTAACTTCTCAGAACTTCTCCTTGTTCTTCACTTTCTCAAAATACCAGCTCAGAATAATCCTTATACCAAAATGATATATTTGGGATAGCATATTCTTGCCTCCTGGTCATATTTTAGAGATGCATGTCTTAAAACCCATAGTATTGGTGATCCAATACTATGGAGTTAGAAACTACAGTTAGCAGATGGATTAGAAGACTACCAAGGAAAGGGAAAAAGCCAACCATACCATTTTCCCCAAAGAAAGGCAGTATGACTGATGAAAATGGGGACATGGTATCTCCCTATTGTTATAACTTGACCAGGTGCATTGCCCACTGTCCAAGAGAATGCCAATGCACTAAGACAGAAAGGTGACAGCAGAGAGTTTTGTAGACACCATGCAAGAAGATGGAAGGAAGTTCTTACATCCATCTCCATAAGAATTTGGGAGAAAAGGTTTTTAAAGATAATTTGGCAAGCAAAGGGCTAGGGCTAGGCAACTGGGTCTGCTAATTGTCTGGGTTTGGGCTACAAATACAGGAATATTGAAATTGTTTGCTGTGTCCATTCCTAGCTTGAGGGCCACAAGACCAGTTGAGTCAGTTCCTTGGTGTGGGCCAGTGGTCTTGGTGGGTCAGCATTCCACAGGGATACAACACCTGGAAGGTATCTCAGAACCTTGTCTTAGTTTTCACAAGGATGATGTTATCTATGGGAGTAATGAAGTAAGCCAAGAATCTTTAATGACTATCAGCTATATATGACTTCTGAGTAGTAAGCAATTATGGAAAAGCAAGCTAGGGAATAATGGCTGGTTGTAAGTATGAATATATATTTCCTCTATCACAGTTTCCACCTTGTGGCCCTTTATTTTGTAAAGGGCTTTTTTCACTATGAATATTAATGTTCTGTTTGATGTATTGGGTTGGATGCCATTAATTACTAAATTGATTGAAACATGACTGCGACTTCAAAAGACTATAGGTATGAGTTTTCTATTTTCCGAGAGACAACAGACAAGTTGTGGGGGAATATCCAAGTTTTTATTCCCAGACACAAGGGAAAGATTTCCCAGTGGGCAGTTTAAAAGAGAAAGTGGGTGTCAAAAATATTATGCCCCATGAAATCCATGTGATTGATGGGCTGGTTATAGTCTCCATTTTCCACTCAAGAGAAATTTTGAGGCTGAGAAGATATTTGTGGATTCATTTAATAAATACCTGTAGGTGTTGACACACTTGGCACTTTAATAGCACTGGAAGTGCTATCCCCATAGTCTCAGCAAACCCCATACTTTACCCTCAAGGAGATGATGATCTACTGTGAAATGGAGACAAATAAGTAGAAAATGTGAATGACTTTTCAAGATGCTGAGTATTCCTAACAGGCACCCAGAAGCACTTGACTTCATCTCACTGACCTCCCATGGGACATTGGGCTTAATTTGAGACCTGAGAGGCCAGTAAGTATTGGCAAAAAGAGGAAGAAGAAGAAGGCAGAGGGAAGAGAAGTATTTTCCAGACAAATGGCTGAAGGATAAAGGCAACAGAGAGATGAACTGGGGCAGGGAAATTACAATATGGAACTGAAAATGAAGAGTAAGAAATCAGGACTGAAAAACAGGTAGGGATGCAGGGCCTCATCAGCTACATGCAGTCTGAATTTCAATCTTGGGTCAAGGCTGATTTTTAGCAAGGGAAGGATCAGAGTTGCACTTCTGGATAATTTTCTGTAAAGCAGAGTAATAAGAAAATATTAGATCCTTTAATCATATCATTTTAAATGTACCCTTTAAAATTTTCCAATAGACTTTTTACTTATACACTTAATATAGTAGCAGGAGTACATGAACATAATTTATAAATATATGCATATCTAGAAGTGCAGAGGTGACTGGTGGCTTTAGAAAGGTCTCTTTGGCCGCAGCACATGGCAGCAAGGAACATGGATTGGAGGACATTGAAGCCAAAGGCAAGGAGGCCAGTTAGGAAGTTGCTGCACTGACTGAAAAAGAAATGATAGTGGCAGGAACCAGGGCAGTGGCGTGAAGGATGAAAAGAGGTGGCTAACCGTGAAACAGGTCATGAAAGTTGCTCCACATTTGCACGGGGGACTATTCCATTAGAAATCTTTAGCATCTGCAGTTGGTTGCTGGATCACAAGTCTAAGGAACACTTGATGTCAAAAGATCCATGATTCAAGTCCTGGTTTCCTCATTTACCAGTGGATTTTGCAACTCATTTACTTTCTGAGGCTTTGTTTCCTCAACCATAAAATGGGGCTACCAATACAGACTCTACCTACCCCAAGGTCAACTGTATGGAGCAACTGGAATAAAAAGTAGAAATGACTTTGAAAATTCTAACAGTTGCCTTGGCACCCATAGCTCAGTGGTTACGGCACTGGGGCAGGTGGGTTTAGCCCCGGCCTGCTAAATAACAATGACAACTTCAACAACCAAAAAAGTAGCCATGCATTGTGGTGGGCACCTATAGTCCCAGCTACTTGGGAGGCTGAGGCAAGAGAATTGCTTAAGCCCAAGAGTTAGAGGTTGCTGTGAGCTGTGATGCTATGGCACTCTACTGAGGGTGACATAGTGAGACTCTGTCTCAAAAAAATAAAAAAATAATGAAAAAAGAGAAAATTCTAACAGTGGACAAATGATGCATCTTATTGCATAGGTACTATATTTCTATGTATGAGTTGTCACCAAAAACATAATTTGGCTCTACTTCTAATCCAAACAAGGAAGTTAACTACTCATGTGCTTAGCAAATGACAGCATCATATATTGAAAGGAATAACAAGTAGGTCGCTGTACCTGGTTCTGCCTCTTTCTCCATGGAGAAACTCTGAGACTCACTTTCCTCATTTGTCGAAGGGAAGCAATGGCATCTGTCCTATTCATCTCCTATCCACTGAGCTGGTTGTCAGGAACTTTCCTTATCCTACAACTTCCCTACATAACCTTGAACAAGCTATATGACAACCTCCAGCTTCAATTATTTTATTTGTAAAGCATGAGTGAGGTCAGGATAAATGATTTCCATGCACCTTCCAGCTATATGATGACAATATCTGTCAAAGGTGAACAGTGAGATGCAATGTAAGTTAGGCTTTGTTTCCCTGGTTGGGAGGGAAAGGAGGGCAAGTTGAGGGGGAATGAAAAGTTTACCACTAGAATTATCTGCACATTAACCAAGCCATGGAAAATGGAAGAAGCTGTGAAGATTCTCTCAATATGCAGAGCCATCAGGCAATCACTGACAATAAAATTGTGAATTCAGCAATTCCATGCTGTGTTTTAATTTTCTGGCACTGGTGTGCCCATTATTTAAGCATGCATTTGGATGGGCGCCAGCTTGCTGTCGTCACCATGACTAAGAAGGGGTGCTGAAAAGCCTCTTCTAGCTCACACCAGCAGATCTGAGGCTCCTGAAAACCCTACTACTCTTACAGGGCCAGGAGAGGGAGGTGGGACAGCAGACTATATAAAGGACAAAGGGAAGCTGGGAGGGAATTGGAGAATAAAAGATGAAGAGAAAAGAATGGCGAGGGAGAGGATGGCTAGAGGAAATATGGAATGACAAATGGTTTCACGGACAACACAAAAGGGAGAAATTAGATACCACAGTAAGGTATGAGAAGGTATGAATAAAACTTGAGAATCTACAATGACTCTAAGACCCAGATGTCTTTCTCTTTTCTGGTCAGTGGTGTGGTCAGTGGACAGCCACCAGGATCTGCTACTTCACTTGAATTGAGACTCTGCTCTTCCCAGGTGGCCACCAGGCAATGGCTAAGCACACTAGGGGTGCCTATGGCCTGGCCCACTTTTGCCTAAGGTGGCAGTCTGCTCCAGAGTTCCTTGTTGAACCTTCTCAGAGCTGCTTGATTGCTGAAGACTCTTCCCACCCTGTCTTCCTTCCTTTTCCTATTATGATGATTAGTTTTATGTGTCAACCAGGCTATGCCATAGTACCCAGTTATATAATCAAACACTAATCGGGGTGTGCCTGTAAGGGTACTTTGCAGATGTGGTTACCTTCTACAGTCAATCCACTTTAAGTAAAAAAGATTACCCTCAAGAATGGGGCTGAAGGCTGGCCTCATCTCATCAATTGAAGGCCTTGATAGGAAAAACCTGAAGTTTCCAAGAGAAAGAGGAATTCTGCTTCAAACCTGGGTTTCCAGCCTGTTGCCCTGCCCTGCAGATTTCAGACTTGCCAGCTCCCACAATTGCATGAGCTAATTCCCTAAAATAAACCCACAAGCAAATGCCTCTGATGGGTTCTGTTTCTCCGGAGAGCCCGCAATAATCAGTTCTGCACCATAGTCTGAAGGTGCCTCCTGATCACCCCTGCTTCCTCCCACCTTTATCTTTCATGATATTACCCCCAATAAGTCTCTTCCCCTACTCACTCTATTTTGCCCTCTGCTTCCTGAAGGAGCCAACACAGTCCTGTGGCTTCTTTACACTTTTCAAACTACATCCTCATTTTTACTTTAGAATAGTTGAATAGTTGAGGATGACTGAGAATATCCATAGGATCTTATGACACCTGAGTGGGAAGAAAAGAAGGCAAAGAAATACAGCGCAAAAGCAGGAATAAAAGGAAGGTTGAAGGTCAAGAGATATATGGGGTCACAGCTAGGAGAAGAATAAAAGAAACGGTGGTCCCATAAATAAGTGGCAATGTCAGACTTGTATGTTTTTAAACAGATCACTTCCCGGGGGTTTTTTTGCAAACAGTGGCATGAGAAGGTACCAGGCAGGAAAGCAGAGGAAACAACAGGCACGTGCTCATGTTTGCTTTTGCATATTGGAGGCTCCATTAAAAATGTGTATTTCTCCTTTGCCGATTGCCGTCTCTTAAATTACCTCATTTAAGAACACACACAAAAACAGGATTCCTTGCATCTGTTCCAATTTTCTCCCCACCTTTTACAGATTCTTCTGCCTAGAGTTTTAGCAAAGTGAAATTACCATGTAGGAACCTCTACTATTTTACTGCTGATTTTTTTCCTTGTTTGCTTTACTAGTGGTAGAGAGAGAGAATGACTGGAGACCATCCAGAGCGATGTGTGTGACACATGATGAGGTCAAAATGATGTCACTCACTAGATCCATTGCACATGGCTCGGAATGAAATGATGAGTGCTAATTACAGCAGCTGTATCTGTATCCTTGCAGAACCTTACCTAATATTGCCTGTGAAGAGGAATTCCTATTTCTAATCCTGTACTGACTCCCCTTAAATCTAAAGAGCTCCCACTCATTCTTTTATTCATTCATTTATTCAAGATAGTTAACCCAAGAACTACTAAAATGATTTTTTTCTGTACAATTTGGATTCAGTCAAGGATCCAGAAAGCCACATGTATCCCCAAGGCCACAGGCTCACCACCTCTGAACTCTGGCCACAGTACTTTTTCTGGTCACTTTATCATAATGCCCCTACCTCACAGCCCCCTCCTCAGAAGCCCCAAACCACTTTTCCTGTGTATTAGCCTATGACATAGAAAACCAAGTTCTAACCTCTGTTAGGGTTACTCATCTCTGGTACACCTATGAATATGAGATACACATGTTAATACATTCTGCTTATTTTTCTCTTGCTAATCTGTCTTTTGCCACTGTAATTTAGAGGGCCCCAGCTGGAATATCTACAATGTCTCACTGGAGAGGATAATCTGCTTTACTCAAAGTCTACTAATTTAAATGTTAATTACATCTAGAAGAATATCTGGACAGCAACATCTAGGTCAATATTTGTACAAACAACTAGGTACTCTGACCTGGATAAAATGACACATAAAATTAACCATCACCCCTGGTGAACTCCGGTTGTAATGTTTTGCCAACTCTCTTCTAGATTAATTGGGTGGTCATGGAATTAAAAAGAAAGATCTGGACATCCTCTTCTTGATATTGTTTTCATTATATATATAAAAAATTAACATGTGGAGGAATATGTGATTACAACCAAAAAATCAGGGTACATTGATAAGAGAAAAATAAAATTCATTTGTAATCTCACAACCCCAAAATAATTGCTCGTTGTTTTTTTTTTACGTGCAATATTCTAATACTTTTTTGTTAAGCAATAGGGTCATTTGTAGAGGAGGAAAAATGTCTTCCTCTAGGTTCTTCAGGTGGGACCCCATAAATTAGACTGGCAAAAGATAGATTAGCAAGAGGAAAAACAAGTTTATTAGCATGCATATCATGCTTACACACGGTGGGAACACTCCGTGGGAGCACACAGAGATAAGTAAACCAAAGGGGTGGTTAGAACTCGAGCTTATCTATCAACTCAGGCTAAAACACTGGAAAGGGGATTTGGGGCCTCGGGTAGGGGAAGACCCAGGAAATGTATGTAAACAGGGATTGTTCACCAAAGTTTGTTACCCAGAATTAATTTGGTGCCTTCTGCACTTACAAGGGTTGCTAAGAGTCTTCTTAGTGCTGGAGAGAGACACCTTTACAAATGGAAATTTCCTTTACTAAGGAAAACTGGTGACCTGCGTTTATAGCTTTTCCTGTGTCTGCTTATTCTCAGTGGTATTTAATTCAAAATGATCCATAGACCAAAGAGGTGTATTTTGGGGTGGCATATTTTTATATCCTTCACATACTGCAAAAAAATTTTGTAACTTGTTTTTGCACTTGATCATGTACTGTTTGAATTGTTATATTGAATATATAAATAATATATATTCAACTGTAACAGCCTTCTTAATTATCATAATATATTCTATTGCATAAATACACCATCATTTATCTAACAAACCCTTTTGACTGGACATTAAAAGAGTTTCTGATTTGCTCCCATTATAAACCAGTCTTCACTGAATGTCTTTGGTCATGCATCTTTGTCCATTTGTCCAGTTATATCCCTGTGATAAATTCCTAGGAAAGGGATTAATAGGTCAACAGGCATGCACATTTTTAAAAGCCTTTTGATGTATATTGACAAGCTATTCTTCAGAAAAATACATCAATTAATAAAAGTGCTATTACTTTAATAGCACATGTTTATCAGCTTACATTAATTCTGTATATTAATAAGCACCTCTGAATCCTCTGTTTCTGGAATTGAGCTAAAAAGAAAAATATTGTTAATCCTGGATTACTATGAAGAAGAAAAACAGCTCAATCCTGCTCTTTGGCTTTGAAGAAAATTCTCATTATAAGTTTTATTTTTAATTATGTATATCTCCCTTCTTAAAGTAGATGCACCATTCTACTTTAAATTTGATACTGCATTACATAAGAGAAGATGATTTAAACTATGGATGATTTCCAAAAGAATATATGTATGGGTATAAAAAGAGTTAATGTGTTTGAGGATTGGCAGGCCGGGTGCAATGAAGACTAGAGATAGAATAATTAGATTTTCCAGTTCTGGAATCCATGAATTCAATACTTTGGTAATAGGCATATACTCTTCATAATCATCCATATTGTAGCCTTTCGTCAAATCAGATCAGAGAAAAACCAGAGCCAGTCTTACTGTAAGTTAACAGACAGCAGGCTGGCGCTGCCCTGAATAAACATGAACTACAGAATGGTTGGTTCTCAGAGCTAGTGCAAGGGAGGAGAAATCATTTTTTTCTCTACCTTTTGCAGCTCTTAGTTGACAGGGACCCTTCTAACAAAACACAGATTAACAAGAGAAAAACACCCATCCGGACATGGTGGTGAATTCCTGTAGCCCCAGCTACTTGGGAGGCTGAGGAAGGAGGATCCCTTGAGCCCAGGAGTTCAAGATTGCAATGAGCTATGAGCTATTCCAATGCACTCTACCCCAGCAATAAAGTGAGACCCTGTCTTGATGTCCCCCCCTAAAAAAAAAAAGAACAAAAAAGCAAGAGAAAAAGAGAAGTTTTAACATGTATACTTCATGTACACATAAGGAATACCCAGGGAAAACGAGTAAATCTTAAAAAGTTGGTTTAAATGCCATCTTCAAATGAAACAAAGCAGGACATGAGTGAGTGCACACATGGTGAGAATAAGACGAAGTCAGTCTGTGCCAACATGGCACAGCTGGTCTGGTGGGTTTAGGTCCTAAATGACCTTTATCTCCTGTCTCCCATTCTTACCGTCCTGTAAATTTAGCTCCCACCCTAAAGATGCCCATCTTGAGTAGTTTAGGAGATTAACTTTTGAATGTTGTAATAAGTCACTGAGTTATGCTGATTATTGTTTGGAATAGGGACTGGTGTGGTCTTTGCTTGGAACTTTTATGTAGAAAACTGTCTTAGAGAGGCTACTCTCACTGTTCTCCAGAATCCCAGCCTTCTGACAAAGTTTGGTGGACCTATCCCTGTCTCTGCATATTGGCTGACAGTGACAGGTGGCCGGACTCTCTTCATCTGATAACTTGAGGAAGCCCAGTAATGGGCAGATATCCAGGTAAAGTGTTATACAATCTTACCAGGTTCATTGCCCACTGCTCAAGAGGAAGCCAATACATGGAGACAGGAGGGGGTTATAGCAGAGTAAGAGTTTAATATTTAAAGGTTCCGGACCCAAGGATAAAATCATTCTGAGATGCGAGACGAAAGGAAAACAGAGATCCAATTCATGTAGTTAAAGTGGCTTTTATTCCACCTAGGATGCTGGTGGGGTGAGATTTCTGACCAGGGAGAAATCCACACGTGGGCTATGTTGGACAGGGATTTAAAGGGTTAGGGCAGCCAGGATTCGTGGCATTTCTATTTCCAGGGAGGGACATGAGTCTGACCCTTCTTGGGCGGGCCATGAACGTGACCCTGCCCTGGGGTGGGGGGGGCATGAACTTGACCCTGCCTGGGCGGGGCATGTTTATTTGGGCAGTTTACTCCTGATTCTATCAAATATCACAGGTGCATGCAAGGAGACAGGAGAAAAAGGATCTATGCATCAAGAACACAATTAATAACTCTTATGTGCAACCAACCCCATAACCCCAAATCTACCTCCCTAGGAATTTAAGAGAAAGTGTTTTTGAAGACAGTTTTGTTGGCTATTTGGCTGGGTTTGGGGCAGAACCATAGGCTTATAGAAATTGTCTTCTTGTGTTGAGATGATTTTGGGTGGGAATTGCAATGTAAGTTGAGATAATTCTTCTGTGGGTTAGGTCTGGGTGAGTCAGCACCCCAAGGCCTGAAAGATATCTCAAAAACTAGCCTTAGGTTTCACAAGGGGAGGAAAGAAGAAAGCTAAGAATTAGTAGGACCATGATGCCTGAGTAGAAGCAATTATAGGAAAACAAGCAAGGAAACAATGGCTGCTTACATGTACTATTTCCCCTACCATAGTTCTCACCTTGCAGCCCTTTAGTATAAAGGGTGGTTTCAAATATATGGTAAACAAGAGTAAGATTTGTTCTGCGGCTATCCTGTCCATTGCTATGAGTCTCTAGTGATTGAGTCACCCTTTTCTTGCTGGTACAGAGAGGAATGGAGATTGCAAGTGGAGACTTCCTTTATAGATGTAAATTTCCGTTAAAAAAAGGTAAATTCTGCTCTATTTTGAGAACTTCTCCTATGTCTGCAGTTTCTCAAAATAATCAGCTCAAAATAACCCTTATGCTAAAAAGGCATATTTCAGGGTGGCATATTCTGGTCGCCTACGCTAGTTATGCTCCATCAACACCAAACTTCCTAGACATCACCAGCAGACACAAACATAGTCACAGGGCTGACTGGAAGAAGCACCTTGACTTTGTTGTGAAAGTGAAAGTCACAAAAGCTCCGATTTTGTTAATGACTCAGGACCTTCCATCAATGATAGTCAGAGGTTCAATAAATGTTTGTTGCATTGAATTGTTGAATGTTAATTGTCTGTCTCATCCTCAGGTGTTCGCATGAGGGGCACTTTGTAAGCATAAGTGGGATTGACAAACTGACATTTTTATTCATGTGCACCTAACAAGGCAGAAACCAGAGGAAGCAGAACGAGAATGTGGTTAGGCGCCAACTTTGTTAATGTTCACCAGGGGCCAAGGAGGTGGAGAGGAGAAAAGGGATCGATACATCGAAGCACACGATTAATGCAACATGTTAAATGCAGCCCTGTAATTCCAAGGGCAGCCCAATTTGCCCCTGCAATGCCAGCAGCCACATGTGTTTCCTGGGGGCCGAGAACAGGAGCAGTATGCCAAACAATTCCAGTGCAGGGTGAAGTCGCCTCTGCCCCTGTGGTGCCTCACTTCTGAGCTGTGATTGCACACCTCTTCAAACACAGACGCCAACATGCCAATTAAAAGCCTGGCTTGCAGCAGGACAATAGAGTAGAATGTGGGTTTCATTCTTTTCCAGCTGAACAAAAGCAATGTCTTTGCTCCTTGAGCTCCAAGGGACTGTGAGGCGAGGCGGTGGAGCCCTTTTGAATGGTCCCCGCCACCACTCTCTTCCTGACTATAGACACCGCTGCATAGGTAACAAAAGGGGAGTAAATGGGTAATGAATCAGAATTTGCAGAGTTTAGCTGTGGTTGGGTGTGGGAGGGCTCCAGGGAACAGCCGACTGACCCGTTCCATTTGTATCTCTTGTTAACCAAAATTGTCGATGACTTTTGGAACAATTGCTTCCTCTCTGACACCAACAGCTGTACGGCACAACAACTCTGGAGCCTCACCCCTCCGCATTATTAATCACATTCACGATGCCTTACTTAGCAGGTTCCAACGTTAGCTTTCTCTCACGCTCTGCAGCGAACAAATTAAAAGAGGCTCGCTCTGTTCCATGAAAATAGTGCGGTTCAGCCTATTCGTTTTCCCTAAATGCTTCTCCGCTTCAAATTGGCATTCCAGCCATGTTGCGTATATTTTTTAAAAGGCATCATACAGGTCAATAATGTTAAACCCTTACCCATGACAATAATTTACTCTGTCAACTGTGTACACACAGAAGATACACGGAGTGTGTGTGCGCGTGCACACACTCTGATCCCTTTGGTGTCTCTCAGCATTACGGATTCTCTCTTCCTATTGTGTTTCTGTCTTTTTTTTTTTTTTTTTAACTGGCGGTCTCTTTCTCCTGAAAAGAGAGATTACAAATACAATCCCAGAATTGCAAATAGAACGGTGGATGCCTTTTGTTCAGCTTCCTGTCCAAGTTGTTACAACCTTTGTCATGGTAATGAGCCATCAGAATTTCATAGCCTGAATATACCCTCCACTCCTGGAGTGTATTGTGTGCCTACATTTGGATGAGTTTATGGTGTCTGTCTGTGCAGTCCCTGGATAAAGACAGCTGGAAAAGTTGACCCATTTTGGAAGACCAGCAGTTCTCAATGGAAGTAAATAGTTCGTTGGTGTTTTTGAAGGGTTCAAACTGCTAGCACATGAAATCATGAGAGCACTGTCTGGAAGTTTGAAAAATATAATGCTTACCTGCCAAGTTGTTCCATCAGGTCTTGGGGAAGGTCAGCAGGTTTTTGACTCCAGTTAAATTTTCTGCAATTTTGACAGAGTAGTTTTCATCATTTCATTCAAAGGAGATGGTGACTTAAAAGGAAGAGTGTAAGGCACAAAATATAATTTAAAGTGGTTACTTGAAACAAAATGAGGGAAGATGCCCAGAAGACTAAGAACTCAGTAACCTTGGATATGACCTTTGTTAGGCTTTTGTTACAAGTGGTTTTAAAGGCAAAAAAGGGGGGCAGAGAGTGGGCTAATACCAATTTGCTCATCACGAATGCCCACTGGCTTTCAGAAATGACATTGATTTGTGATTGGCTATACATTGATAAGATATAGGGTGTGGGCTATGGTGGCCAGTGTGGCATTATTGGGTTAATTTATAGCTACTTGTGGCAATAGCAGTGTCAAGAGAAGAATCCATGGCTCAACTGGGGAGTAGGGTTTGATTGCTGTCCCATTTTAACACCTCTCGGGACCAGATAATTTAAAAGGACTCTCATCCCCCAGATAAAAGTTCTTTTGAGTCTCCCCCACCCAACCCACCGAATGGACCCCCTCTTGGTCAATGGGACCCCAGGAAAACCTGAGTTGCCAGCCACAAAGAAAGCCTAGTTATGCCCCAATCCCTTTGGGGATTATTGCTCCTAATAGTGAGATTAATAGGATGTAAGGCCAAGCTTAAACCACACCTGCACACCATCAATTTACTTAACGTATCACTTGAGTTTCAACAAATGTCTACGGGGCCAGACATCTTTATCTTAGCTTAAAACATTCCAACCTTTAGACAAAGCTTCAATTTTTTAACCAATTACAAATAAAAAATCCTTAAACCCACCTGTAATCTGTAAGCTCCCCAAACCCGGCCCCTTTGAGATGTTCCACCTTTTCAGGCCAAACCTGTGTGTGCCTTCCATGTATTGATCATGACTTTATGTGTAAGTCCTTTCTCCACAAAAGTATAAAACCAAACTGCAACTCGCCTGCCACGGGCACATGTTTTTAAGACCTCTTGAAAACGTGTGCTCCGGGCTGGTCATACACATTCAGTTCAGAATAAACCGCTTTAAATTATTTTGCAGAGTTTGGGTTTATTTTTTGTTAACACTTTTCTCATATGTGTGTTGGGTACCTACACCAGGCAGACACTAGACAAGCTGAGTAGGGAAAAATCAGGCAGGCCAGAAGTACCAATGTATACCAGAGCATGTATTTATGCCAGAACAAAGTAACAGATAACAGGAATAATCTCTATACTCAGCTGTTAATGTGACTCTCGGATCAAATTTCATCAGGGAGAACCCATTTATAATAGCCATTATCCTGAGCAACAACAAGCCACCAACTTCACCGATGAATACCCAATGAATATCCACTTCTGTCCTTGCCTGATGAGAAAGCTGGCTGAAGGTAGAATCCTAAAAGGTAAATTCCTATTAGAGCAACTCCTTCACTCAGGTTGTGGCTTTAGCTAACTCCCATGTACACGATGTTACATTATCTATGCTGAAGTACTTTAAAGCAAATTACAGACATCGTAACAGTTTACAAGATGACCCCATCTATATTTGATTTCTGACATACATGAATAATTTATTTCACCAATATTTCATCAAAAATTGTGCCCTGTTAATTAGATGGAAGGTTTTTGTGACAAAGCACAAACTGTTGGGGTGGGTGGTCTGTGAGGTTGGAGAACATAAAAGGGCTTTTTGTTCCCCCAGCAGATGGGGCCCCCCAAGGATAAAAGAGACTTGAGAACCACTTAAATTGGCCTCAGGGCCCTTAGCGATTGAAGCTAAGTGCTGGCTGTGATTAAATTTATGTAAAGTACTTAGCACAGTGCCGGGCACAGAGCAGCTGCCAGATAGTTGTTAGGACTTTTTCCCCTAGACTTGGGTATGTGGGATATAAGCCTAGTGCCATTTCCAAGCAGGTGTGACTTTTAGTTAAGTGACTCGTCCTGAGTTTGTATGAAAAATCACTGGTGAAGCCTAGAATAGAACTCAGAGTCTGTGTTCGATTTCCGATCCAATTCCTCTTTTCACTCAGATGCCTACCCTCCTTCTCCACAGGCACCTTTGCCAAGAGACAATGAGATTCACAAAGCAACTTAAGAACCCTAATGGTTTTCAAATGGCCAGTTCTGGCCTCCTCTCAAAATATGGTTTAATTTCTTATTTCTAGTTTCAAAGTAACAAAAAGCTAAAGACCAACCTTCCTTCCTTCCTTTCCTCCCTCCATCCCTCCTTCCTTCCTTCCTTCTTTCCCTCCTTCCTTTCCTGTTATTTAGTATAAGGCTGAGGAAAAGAAGGGAAAATGCATACCAAATGTCTGTGTTGGGGGCATAAAGGTGGCAGGGACCAGGGACTACAGCAGCAGGAGCTCAAACTCACTTGATGCTAAAAATCGTAACTTCTAACTTTAGAGCCATGGCATTGCTTGAATTTCCTTAAGAAGACACTTTCTCCCGAATGACTAAGGGAGCTGCAGACCCTGAGCTTTCTCAGGCCACACTTTTCTGAACGACCAAGACAAGAAGCAATTCAGGGTGGGATGCTGAGTCTGCAAACGCGATTATCCTACCAGGTCAAGTCCAGCATCACTATTTCAGCATTGCTAGGCCCACACCTAACAGTTCCTTGGGCTTCGCCTTCGTCTGCAGGCTGAGAGTGTTCAGAGAAACATTGCTCTTTCTCTTCCCTGACTCCTCCTGCCCTGGGCAGCTCCCCTTTTTGCCTGGAGAGGAGACTCCTGATTTGCTTAGAAGTTTCTCAAAAGCTACAGTGCAAATCAGCCTAATTGTTTGCTAGATGAACAATGATCACTCTAACCTCCTAATTAACATTGTTAAAATCTGCTAACAAAGGACATTTAACAATATCTTAATTAGGAAGGATTTCCAATTTGTGATATGGAGCATGTTAGACAAACAGGGCACAATTCTCCCTTTGTTCCTGCGCTCAGCAGCCAGAGAGATTACAAGATATGACACAACATGTTCTGCGTTTGCCATTTATCATTCTATATCCTTTACACATTTGCGCTACATAATTAGTGTCTTGGCTAATTTTACCTGTGTTATTGTTTGCACTGTAATTTGGAGAGAATAGAGTGGGTGATGCGGGTGATTTAGATTGGGGCAGGCATCTGCTTCACTGGTTCTCTCTCCCACTGACTGCTGCTCCCAAATCCCTGCCAGAAAGAGAACCCAGCTAGCAAATAAAGCAAACTTCTTGGTGCCTCTGGTTAGGGATAACGGGGTATAAAAAGGAAAAAGCCTTTCGGGTCATTCCAAATAAACCTGCAGATGACTGAACAGCTTAGCCCCCGTTCCTTGTCCAAGCTCTTACAGCTTATTTTAAAAGCTCCTATTATCTATCACTTAATTATTAAAAAGTGTCTACTCTGTTTTCATAAATTATCTATGTGTTAGCGATATTGGCATATGAGAGAGAGTCGTGGGGAAAAGGGAGGTTCCAAAGCCAATTATCCCAGCTGGAGGGTTTTAGAATATAATGGGATCCTTGAATTATTCTATATCAGACCTTTAAGAATGTGTGCCTGTTTGGTTAGGGTGGATGGGGAGGGGCTGTGGGTGAAGACAAGAAGGGTTAGGATTTGTAATAATCCCTAATTCATTATTCCCCTCTATTTTTGAGGGCATTCTGATTATTGGGTCCTTTTCTATGTGGCTTAATTTCTTTATCCTTCTTCCAAAGAAGAAATCTTTGGAAGAAATTAATGTCGTATGTTATTTGGAATTACCACTTAAATAAACTACATCATCTAAATTAAAAGAGAAAACATAAGAAAAATACTTAATAGCATGCTTGGCACATAGTTACTATTCAATAAATTGTAGCTACAATAAACCATGTCATATTACAAAGCTATATATAATATATAAAGACACTCAGAGGCATTACACACTTGATGGTTGCTATATGTAATACATAATATATTGCATCAGTAGGGGCGGGAGAGACATTCCCTTTATCTTCCTAGGTTCAACAGCTAGGTCTAAGAAATAAACTGGTGACAGATAGATTAACAGGAGAAAAAGTATACACATTTATTATATGTACAGGGGTATCATAGGCAAAAAGAGTGATGACCCCAAAAGATAGTAGATTTGGGAGTTTGCTTACCATCTTCATAGGGGAAAATGTGGGCAGGAGGGTGCAGGCAACATAAGGGACTATAGATGATTTTTAGGGAATAGGAATGCGGGCCCTGAAAAAAAATAAATGAGAGATATGATAGTTTGTGACAAAGTTTGTCAGGGAGTGTATCTGAGTCCATTTTGTACTGCTATAACAGAATAGAACAGTAATTTATAAAGAACAGAAATTTATTTCTTACAGTTCTAGAGGCTAAGTCCAAGATCAAGGTTCTGGTATCTGGTAAATGGAAAGGGTCTTCTTGCTGAGTCCTCAGATTATAGAGAAGGGAAGAGCAAGAGAGACTAACTCTCTCCATCTCTTTCATAGAGGCACCTAATTCCACTCACCAGGGAGGAGGTGCTCTCATAGCCTAATCTGTTCCCAAAGGCCTCACCTCTTAATACCATTGCACTGGTATAACAGAAGTAAGGGTCTAAAAAAGGGTAAAATGTTTTAATGAATTGTCTCTTTAAAATCCCTCACATTTTTTGAGGAATTAAAACCTGCATTCCTGCCCCAGGCTAGAAATCAGAACAGCAGGGTTCCTTTTTCTTTGTTTTCTGGTATCTTAAACCACAGGAGGCAGTTCTTTAGAATTATTCAGACAGAGGTCACAAGATCATTTTCACCTGAGATGCTATAGTTAAACAGCAATAACCCAAAGCTGAAAACCTCTTATAAAACTCCTTTATTTCTGTTTCAAGTTGGGGGAGGGATAATGGTTCTTTAAGATGACAGTCTGCTATCCTCCTCATTTGCCAGCAAATTCTTGTAATAATCGCCTCTTTCCTTTTTCTCAAACCACTTGTCCTCACTTTTTGTTTGACCTTGAGGACAAGTACTGAACTTTCACTAACAGTGACAACACTTACATTTTAAGGGGATGCATTTGAACCATAGTAGTATGGTACTGACTTCTGGTCACTTCTCCTGTGATAAGAGTATATTTTCCCTGGTTGATAAAGTTCCCTGGAGTTGGGAGGAATTGATGATGAATGAGTTCCTTTCGGAGGATCTGATTGTAGGCAGATAAAAGGCATTCAGAGAAAAACTTGCCTTATATTTGTTGTTTTTAAAGTGCCTTCAGCTTAAAATACTCAATATGCCAACATGGAGTATTTGGGGGTGATATGTCCTGAACACCTTAACACATACATATAATGTGTAATCTAGTCCAAATGTCTGGGGGCTAGTTTTAGGTTCTGGTCTGAGCCACTCAATGGCTCTTCCCTGAAGACACTGGGGAACAGGTCGGAGATGCAACTTCCTTCTTCTGACTTTGCAGGCAAGGTCACCACAAACTATCTAGCAAGATAGAAACCAAAAGAAAACAAAGCAAAAAACACTTCTCAATTGAGAAACTGTGGTCTGGGATTATATTGAAAGTTACAGCTCTTGAATTGGCATCTATCCTTCTCTCTTCTCCTCCCCCTAAATACCAGAGTGTGTCCTGCTTCTACCTTCTACTTTGGGGAGGGTAGATGGAGGTAACAAGGAGGTAACAGAGAGGTTCTTGGTAGAAATGAAGTGTTATCCAAGCCACAAAGGGGTTTTGGACTAGGTCCAGTTGTTTATCACACAAAGATTCACTATGGAGACAATAAGGATTTCCAAGAAAGAGAAAGAAATTATGATTATTTTGTAAGAGAGAGGATCTTGCTATGTTACCCAAGCTTGAGTGGGTAACACTTCAACCTCAAGCTCCTCGGCTCAAGTGATCCTCCTACCTCAGCCTCCCAAATAACTGGGACTACAGATGTATGTCACCCTGTCTGGCTATTTTTTTGTTTTGTTTTATTTTTACTTTTTGTAGAGATGGGGTCTCAAGCTATTGCACAGGCTGGTTTTGAACTCTTGTACTCAAGTGACCCTCCTGCCTTGACCTCCCAAAGTAGAAAATGGGAGAAGCTGCCTCAAATCTCTCTCTCCACCTAAGAGAGGTCTACGGCTTTTTAAGGAGGGACCACGTGCCTTGGAGCAGGGCAAAGGGGGTGATGAATCCTGGCATCAAGTGGTCTGCCTGGGAGCCTTCAGAATCTCAACTACTTTGTCTTAGGGAAAATCTACAATTTCTGGAAAACAACTCAGTAGATCAGGTAAATAGTTAAGGGATAGGATTAAAAAAAAATCAGGGGTCACTAAAGTTTGTTCATGGTGCCAATTACAGAAATATGGTAATGGGTCTTTTTCTAGAATCTGTTAAAGGCCAAAAAAATAATTCAGATTCCAAAACCTATTAATGACATTAAGAATGACTTCATTTAAGGAGAGACTACAATAAAGCCATCTTGCAGTAGGAGAAAGAGTTTGGGCTCAGCTTCAAAACAAGGAAGAATGAAGATTTGTTTATAGACAAGTAGCATGAAGATAGGCTGGGGAGTAGATGGAAAACACTACGAGATATCCAGGGTTTGGGGGATTCTTGTTAAATTGAGCTGACGTCATTCTTTCTGAAGACAGGTCAGGGTGATTGGACGTCACCCAGGGGCTCATGCGGGGAGGGGATGAGGAATTTGGTTAGATATCAAAGGTGATCAGATGTTGATGGTGACGGATTCTTTCTAATCTGACTTAACAAGATGCTTGCTCAAACTGGATGATACATGTTCAACAAAGACAGACTTTAAAGGTCAAGTTCAGGAAGGCAAAGAGGAGCCTGACTAACATGTGGTTAAGTTGAGAGTCTTTGTCCCATCCTTCTCCTCCCCTCTGTCTCTGCCACCTCTATACACACATACACACACACCATGTACCAGGTCGACCACACAAAGGTAATTTTAACACTTCAGAGTTAGAAGAGGCCTTGGAAATTGCCCACTACCTTATTTTACAAATTAAGAAATGGGGCTCCTAGAGGGTAAGGTAACTCCCCAAGACCCAGCATGTTGGTGGGGGAGACAGGGGCTGAACACTCACAGCCCGGTGACTCCAGGATCTGCTCTCCCTGAAGGTAACAACAGAACTTGGTTGATTTCAGAGAAACCATAAAACAAAAAAGACATAGAAGGAAGGAGCGTAAAGATCTCCTGCTTCTCAAACTCATCAGACTTAGTCAATTCCTGCTCATTTCTGAAGGGGTAGAAAAATGGAGTTAATATGATAGCAGTTTTCCTGCTGGGGGGGAGGGGAACAGAAGGGGTGTAAGGAAAAGAAAGAAATAATTTAAATTGACATGCTCGCTCATGATTGTTTCCAAAACAATCACTTTTTGATGATACAGCAGCCTTATCAGAAGTAATTTATGGATACCATTTCAAAGGGGAGGGGAGAAATCCTACAAAACCTAACAGCGGAGAAATGCAGAAGGAAATATTGCTTAGGAAAAAAATAAAAAGAAACCAACAAAACAATAAACTTCTCCTGCACATTATATGTTGAAAAGGTTTGACTGTAAATCCCGACTTTGACGTTCATTCCAGATCCATTTCAGAGGCAGCCCACAGACTCAACAGGGCGGGAAAAAACGCTAAATCATAATTACCTCGTAAAAGCCAAGCCTGTTTCTCGGAATGCTTGAGAACTGGTATAGCTCCTCAAAACATCATAAATCTATTGTGTTTTCTCCTGTTTTACTTAACAGCCAATTAATGTACTGTTTAAAAGAATTAAAGCCAGGGCTTACAAAAGGGTGAGAGTAGGACAAATCCAAGTCTTTAAACTTTGTCTAGAGCACAGACACCGTGTGCAAATAGAGCCCTCTTTGCAGAATGGCTCATTAAATGGCTCGGCTGAGGAAAAACCCTGTCACAATCCACACCCATTGATATGATCTTGTTCTTATTAGCATACTGAAAAGGAAAACATCTCCCAACACAGTCCTGCGTCGTGTTTAATTTCCTACATGGTGACATGGAACACGATGGCAGGAGGTCTTCTCTTCTCTGGGCAGTGCTCCTGCGAGTGAAGGGTCTGGGCCACCAATAAGGCCAGTGCCAATACCAGGAGCAGTTGGATGGATCAAAACAAGACAGACTAACCCTCATCCCCAACAGGGGTCCTCCAGCACAGCCACTGGGAGCTCTGGACACCGAGGTAGACCTATGATTTTGTCACACATTTCTAAATGATGACGATTAAATCCTCATTTATCCTCAGAGGTTTCACCTGCAAGTTGTCATTCTCCTGAAGAGTGTCCCATCAGTTGTCTCCCTCAACTCTCAGTGAAGACTGAAGCGGCTGGATGTGGTGACTCCCAGGTGGTGTGTGAATGTGATGCAGACTCAGGTGTGTTTTGGTACCCCCTTCCCTTCTGTGTGGCCTTACCTCAAGGCATGCTTTTTGAACCTCAGTTTCTGGCTCTGGAAGATGAAGCACTCAGTGGCTACTAATGATTCAAGTGACAAAATCATTCTAAAATCACTTAGGATACTACTTCTGTTGTATATGAACCTCTCCATAGTATCATGATGTATGACCAGAGTGACATGCAGTGTTAGACAAAAAGTAAGCCATGGGTACCAGGATGCATGTCCAGCCAATTGGTCATTAGGATAGATGACAGCCCAACCAACCAGAGTGGTTGACCCAATGCAAGATGGGGGAGTGCCCACATGGCCACTGTGACTGTCAGGATAACTCTGACTGGAGGCTTAGGAAGAGAGGTGAAATTGAGATGATGCAATTAGCCAGGCAATGGCCAGGAGGCAGATGATTGACTGACACTGGGAGTGATGGGACAGCAGAACTGGACTTAAGAACGCAGAGAAGCATGTGCTTTGGAACTAGACTGACATGGTTCAGATGCCATCTCAGTGCCCAATGTGTGACCTGAGGCACGTTATTTAATTTCTCTGAGCCTCAATCTTCCCATCTGTAAAACGGAGATAAAGTGGAGACTCTATATACACATGAAATAAAACTAAACATGTGAAGCAAAATATAGCACATATCAAAACTTATTCTCGATACGAATAATGCCTATAAATTTTCTCTCCCAAATCATCCCCCAGTAGATCTACATGGCCTGGTGAGAAAAGTAGGACAAATACAATTCTTGGTTTCCATGTATGGGCCACTCTGGATGAAAAAAATTATTCTGTGAATTGAATCATCAGAATCATTCTGGTATTGTGAGATGCTAACTCCATGGGAGTCACCCCTGGAACAGAGGGAGTTTGAGGAAACTCACATCTGATGTGTTCTCCAGGGCCCAAGTTCCACTGAGTGGAACAAATGATGTGAAATTCATCCTTTCAGTCCTTGTTCTCCCTCCTTCTGTCTATGTCAAGTATATGCAGTTGAATTTGTCTAGGTTGAGTAAATCAAATGCATGAAACTCCACTGTCATAGATACATACCCCACACGCTTGTCATGAAAAGTGGAAATGTTTAGTCCTCACTGAGTACACAATGTGAAACTTGGTGACTACTCCGTCTACTCCCATCACTGTTACCCTCCCTGACATTTGGAGGGCCCTGTTTATGACCATTCTTGAAGAGAATTAGACAGATCACACTCTAAGCCAACACTTTTCTCCAACATCTTTATCCTTAAATGCCCTTGAAGGTGACAAGAAATTAGAAGGAAGGAAGGAAAAAGGAAGGATGACCACAGAAGAATATCTAGGTCAATAGAGAGAGTCCCAATATTGGTGATACTGATGGCTGGTATAGCTGGGGAGAGGCCACAGCTTGAGTCTAAGTGCACTAACGGCTAGTATTCATGAACTATTTATTGATCATTTGACTCAATAGTACCCAGGCACTGTGCTAGGCCTTTCCATGTGTGATAGAAAAAAAAAAATCAGTAATAACGCATAGCCTCTTCCCCTTTCCATCTGCTCACAAGGATTGTGCCAGCTCAACTGGTCCTTAAAGTTTTGTTTGCAAAATTGGGACACAGGGCAGAACCCAGAGAAACAGAAGTTGGCTGGAATCACCCACATCAGGAAGGAGAATGTTCCCAGTGGAAAAGCATTCAGGAAGGAGGTGAGGAAGGGAGTAGGCAGGGTGGGGGACATTGGCTGGGAAAGTGTGAGAGAGAAAAGCTCTAAGGGTGTATGTGGGAATGAAGTCCCATTGGAAGAGGTCAAAATTTTAAGTAGGCTTTAAATAAATTTGAGTAAACCATTTTTCCTTATTTTGGTGACTTTTTACAAATAATACATACATATATATATATACACACACATCTACTCTAATTCTTTTTTTTTTTTTTTTCAGCCAGGGCTGGGTTTGAACCCGCCACCTCTGGCATATGGGGCTGGCGCCCTACTTCTTTGAGCCACAGGTGCCGCCCTCTACTCTGATTCTTTTGGTCAGGAGTCATGATATCTGCTCCATCTTTAACCAAGGGCTTTCTCTTTTCTCTGTCCATCTAGATCAGTGTTTTTCAATCTTTTTTTTTATCTCATGATTCACTTGAACCTATCGTTAAACTTCTGTAGCACACTTAAATTATGTTGATCCAAAAGAAGACTATACTTCCTGTGCTTTGAATTTCTTTCAAAAATAATTTAATTGGTGATCTTTAAAATTTTTTGCAGCAGCCTGATTGGAAGTCACTGATCTAGACACACTGGACCAAGGGAAAATTCCTGGGCTGGAAGGAGTAGGACGGGGAGATTTCATCACACTCCTCAGGATGACACTCAATGTAAGACTTATCAGTTGCTTATTTCTGCAATTTTCCATTTAATATTTTCAGACCCCAGTGGGCTAAGGGTCATTAAAACCACAGAAAGTGAACTTTGGATAAAGGGGGATACACACTGCCTTCTAAGCTCTATCCAGAGGCCAAAAAAGGATAACATATAGATCTATTTCAAAGGTCCCCCCACCCCCAAATCAGCCAAAGTTCTTGCTTTCCCATCCTGAATTATTTTAGGCACAGCTGCTCTCAATAGTGGACTTGTGACAGAAAAATCAGTCCAGGAACCTGACTCAACAGCTGACACTCAGAGGGCCTGCACTGCTTCCTGGTTTTCTCAGACTCCTGTAGGTGGGAAGACATAGGTGTGTCTACTCCTTCAAAGATTCATGTGAGGCTTAAAAGCCTGAGAGGGACTTAGAGGACCCAGGCCACAGCTAATGGGGCTGGGCTGCAAATTAAACTCAGAGACCTGAGTCACCATCAAACATTTCAGATTGTCAATACCCACTTCCTACCAAAGCCTCGGAAGTTGAAGCGGAGCCCCTCAGCAGAAGAGGGGATTGACCAGGGCTTGTCCCAGGGAGACGGTCAAGCGGCTTGTGTCCTTTTTCTGTTTCACATTCCTGAAAGCGAATGTGATGCATGACATAGTCATCTGAGACTTCGCTAGGCATCTGGCAAGCTAGCGAGCTGGAATTTTATTGTCTAGTCAGCTTGTTTGGTTGTTTTCATTATTAACAGCTTGCAAATACTGCTTCCTAAGGTCCTGGTTTTAACTTTCTAGTGATGCCATGACTTGAGGTTAATTGAGTGCATATCTTTTGCCAAATGCAAATAACCCTTTTATTCTATAGGTTTGCAATACTACTTCTTCTGGGTCTGTTAAGATTGAAACAAACACTATATTTCTGAGTCTTAAAAGATCGCAAATGTCTAGAAGCACTGGAGTGGGGAGCTGCAAGGCTAGACATGGTTATAATACATCTACATTGCCCTGGAACTCAGAGGAAAAGAGGGTTTGAAAGTCAGGCAAGTGAACTGTTGATGGGGTCACTGGGAATTGACTGTCTAGGGGTTAGGCTGGGAATTCCTGTGTGTACCTTCTCCATCACCACTCATGTATGTGCTTTATTGCAACTCTCTCAGAGATGATGTCCCTGCCTTCACCTCCACACTGCCTACATACCCCTCTGCCACCAGCTTCAGATTCCTTCTCTCTTTCACAGAGAAAAAGGTGACCTAAGGTGGGATTTTTGTTAATCATTTGTGTCCAGGACACTATTGTGTTTCAGATGTTGACTGCAGCATATGAAGAAATTAGGACATTAGGTGCACTTAAAGGTTCAGAAAAATGTCCTGTCTTATTTCCATCGCCCATTTATGAACTTCTGCCATGGGGACACAAGTAGCTGGTAATCTCTAGAAGAAGCAGGGGCAGTAGCTGAGCATAGCTTGGTACTCTATCTGGACCTGGGCGATAGCCATGCGGCCTGGCTGGGCAATGTAAGTGACCACTTTAGTATACGCCAGAGACTGTGAGCCTCCTGAGTGCATAATAATATCTCCCATTTCCTCCCTGGACCAAGCTCTAACATGTACTGTCTTTAATCCTTACACCTCGGCAAGATTTGAAAACTTTTAAGGTTTGTTCACTATCTCAATTCTCCAGATTCTGCTGCACTAAGTGCTTGTGGCAATTCGCAGAGGTCCACTCCTCTTCTGCCTTCCTTGTGGATGAGCAAAATAGCACATCTCAGCAAAGAGGCATTTTAGGTTCCTAGAAAGAGTCTATCTCTTTTACTTTCTCTTCTCTAGGCTGGATAATTCCACTCTCTTACAGTTACTCATGAACTTCTTCTCAAACTTTCTTGCTATCATTTTTGTTTCCTTCTGTGCTTAGAAAATGGGGTCAATGTTTTTCAAGTCCCTTTCTGAAACACGATGATTCATTTTGTTATATATTTCTGATTAATACAACATGTCTAGCAGAGTCTAAATTCAACTTGAAAGTTGAATTTGAAATTGTATTAACTGTGGTCATTTGATACGAAACTGTATTAATTTAATCCACATTACTGCCCCAATAGCTAATATTTCTCTTGCTGTAAAGTCATAGCTAGAAAAATTAAAAGAGCTAATAAGCCAGTTCTCAAACCCCTCACCATTAAAACCAAGAAACAGACAGAGTTTGGTAAAATATTTAGACCTCATTGTTCTAGTATATTCTTTCTTTCTCCATGTGGTGTAATAGGAAAACAAAGCAAAACAAAAACCCTGGACTTGAGCCCTTAATTCAATACTTTGCCTTCATGACCTCAGGCAAGTCATTTGACCTCTCTGTATCCCCATTTCCTCATTTATAAAATCATAGGGGTTGGATTATTTTGAATGAGTTTTTGATTTCTTTATCTTTCTTAAAACAAATCTATGAAGAAGCACAATGCACCTGGTAGACAAAGCATCACTCTCTGGTTGAAGCAGGGATGGCGGGACCCTGAGACTCACCCACTTAGACTCCCCCACCCAACTCTCACCCACCCCCATCTCGTTTTGACAATTTATGATTTCAAATACAAGCGCAGCTTTGGTATGTGTGAACATTTACATTCATAGCACATATCTTGGATAGGATATACATGTAAATGTGTGAGTTTATGTGTGTTTATGTGAGTATAGAGAAGACATCCAAATTTCCCCCAAGCTCTTTCAATCTGTGACTAAGAATGGGAATCAAACATCTTCAGCTCTTTGAGTCCCAAAGTCACAAGGATAATATAGGATGTGTACTACCCCCAAGGGTTTCTGGGCTTCCTGTGCCCCTCAGGGACTGTAGATGGGCTCATTTATGCTCATTACTGAGTGTGGGCTCTGGGAGATGCTCCCCTGGCTCATCCTCTCTCCCACCATGTACCCAAATCCTTGCTAGTGGCCATCTCATCTGCTGCTCCATCAGGCTTGGCGTTCCAGGACTCAGAAAACACCCCCTACCCCCTGTGAGGGCCTCAGAAGCAAAAGTTTTCCTCTGACCTTCTCCTGCCATCCTATCTCTCAGTCCCATTCTCCCACTAGGCTCACCATAGAAATTCGAATTCTGTTTCCCCAAGGCAGATCATAGAAACCAGAATCCCTTTTCTCCAAAGCCAATGATAAAACCTGAAAATATTACTCAGATTTTATCTCCACTTCTCTGTGTAAAACTGGCCACAAGGAAATTATCTGACCTATCTTGTTTGACTGCCTGTCATAAGACCCCCATTCCAGCAGGAGCCCTGCCTCCCACCTGGAAGGAAGAAATGGGTACTCAGGGAGGTCAAGAGGAATCTAGAAAGACAAGTCTTTCTGGGTTTCCCCACTCAGTCCATCAGCATCAGATCATTCTCTTTTTTGAGTGATCTCATTATTTTGATATCTAATCATATTTCTACATGGTTGCCCATACTTTTTTAAGCTAAGCATAACAATATCCTCTGTATCTCTGGGTCTTCATTCTTAAGGTTCTTGTTTATATATGTTAAATAAATTTGTATGCCTTTTTTCTTATTAACTGGCCTCTTATCTGTGATTTTCAGTGAAACCTTCAGAGAGTAAAGGGAAGCTTTCCCTTGGTCCTTGCAGAGTCTTTACTCTAGGGGTGGGGGTGGGGGAAGGACCCGCAGCTCCGTTGCCAACAGTGCCCCCAGTAGGTAATGCTGTCATGTGACCTTGGCCAGTAGCATCCCCAATGCCATGAGTGCTCACCAGACCAGTGTCTTGCAACATGGTAGGAAGAATGTACCCTTCAGTATAGAAATAGTGTCATCTGGCTCGGTGCCTGTGGCTCAATCAGCTAAGGCACCAGCCACATACACCTAAGGTGGTGGGTTCAAATCCCCAGCCTGGGCCCGCCAAACAACAATGATGGCTACAACCAAGAAATGGCTGGGTATTGTGGCGGGCGCCTGTGGTCCCAGCTACTTGGGAGGCGGAGGCAGGAGACTCGCTTGAGCCCAGAAGTTGGAGGTTGCTATGAGCTGTGATG